>VZTX01029100.1:70101-91604 GCA_013400915.1 Pardalotus punctatus | reverse complement strand
CCTTAAAGATCGTCCAGTTCCACTCTCAAGGGACACCTCCCACTGTCCCAGGCTGCCCCAAGCCCTGTCCAACCTGGCCTTGGACACTTCCAGGGATCCAGGGGCAGCCCCAGCTGCTCTGGGAAATCAATTCCAGGGCCTCACCATCCTTATAATAAAGAATTTCTTCCTATGCATTATCTAAATATTCCACCTTAAAGCCATTCCCCCTTGCCCCTACTTGACCATGCACAAATTCCTTGCAAAAGAAGATTTGAAGTTCGATGCATCCTGTTTGGTCAGAAATAAATGCTGAAATAAAAAGTTATTTTTAATGGTATTTGGGATCTGCTGGTGGTTCCACATTCCAGCTTTCCCTGGGGGAACAATCCAGGGTGTGGGGAACGTTGTGTGTGCCCGAGTGCAGAGCCATTGATTACAGCTGCTGGCTGTAATTCCATCCCTACTGCTTGGTTATTCCCAGAAAAAAAAATAAAAAATTGCAACCTGATATGAAGGCAAGAAGGAGAGGGGGAGGAATTAACCTGGCTTTAGGAAATGAGGGATTTGTGCCAGCCTTGGACCTGCTGCCTCTGGAGATGCCCCACGAGCACTTTGTCCGAGGGCTCAGGTGGAAATTCAACGTGGCCTGGGTCCTTTGCACAGAGATGGATTTTTCCTCTGGCGTGGAAAGGGGCTACGAGAGCTGCTACAAATATTTTTTATTCATCTTTTGGTTTCTTCGTGCCTCGCAGGTGCTCTGTGGGGAGCCTCCCGTGCTGTCTGCTCAGAGAAGTGAAAGGTTTTGTGCATATTTTCAGTTAATTCTGAAATCTCCGGTGTCACCTCCTCGGCCCATTTCCATAATTACTTCTGTGGAACCGAATCGTGCAGCCATGATGGAAATGGGGGGAAAAAAGGGTCAGAGTTAATAAAATAAAATGAAAAAGTAAAATAAAATAATAAAATAAAATAGAAAATATCGCACATGCCTGATCCCTTGCCTGTGGAAAGCATACAAAAATCTTAATTCTGTGTGGTTTTAGGCTCATTCCAGAAGTCATGATTTCAGCCTGGGGAGATGAGTTTGGGTTTCCCAGTGTATTCCTATTAGCTGTGGTTTTGTCTTTCAGGGTTTTTTTGTTTGGTTGGGGTTTTTTATTTTGTTTTGTTGTCTTTTGTTTGGCTTTTTTTTGGGGGGGTGTTTTGTTGGTGGGCTGAGTAGTACATAGCAAATGTCTTAATTTTGGCCTCTCTTTGATTCCATGAAAGTTACAGAAATTAATTATCATTTATGCATAAAATTGCCTTAATCACATTGCATTTGTTCCTGAGGAGATGCCTGAGCAGATACCATTCCATTATTGTCACTGGGCAAATGTTTGTATTGCCTTATCTCACCTAAACTTAGGAGTTTATGGCCCTGTTTTATTAAATATCTCACACACATATTTATAGTTTCTTCCAGCTCTGGATTCCTTCATATTAGGCACTTCTCTGCAGGGAGTGAAAAAAATACTTCTAAGCCTGTAATGTTCATCTTTCTCTGACACGCTCGGTTGTGATATATTAATTATTTTTAAATAACATTCATTAAAACTGTGCTTGTTCCTCCAAGATTTTAAAATCAATGTCAGAGAAAATGAAAGCCTTTGTTTCAAATTCTCTTTCTGATTATCTCCCCTCTAATTGACTTTTGCTCCTTCCCAGTCAAGTTTTAATTTCCTCATGTGGATAGATGAGGCTGTCTGCTTTTATTTTTCTTTCTCCTGTCTGGCTTGGCATTTCTGGCCTAATATTGATGAATTTCCATCACATCCTAAGGGCTGTGCAGAATGAAGACCCTAAGGAGCACCTGTGGAAAAGTCCCAGTCAAGGTGGGCTTTGCTTTTTGGGAAATTCTGGTATTTCCCCAGAGCCCAGCTCAAGGTTATTTTCCGGTTTTCCTATTTCACAGGCACCACATGCATTGCTGTAGTCTGGGACAGGCAGTCTCTCATTTCTGAGCAATCTTTGCAACATTTTTAATTTGATGTTACTTTTGAATTATATTGATAATTCTAGATGTTTTTACCAGTTTCAGTTATAATCCCCAGAGAAGTTCAGCCCCCTGGTGAAAGGGAGCACTTGTATGAAAGGATTTAGTTAAATGTGCGGATACCAAGGCACAGTTCAGATGTATTAAAACTTTATCAGGTCTGCACTGAGAATTTGATCACCCAGTGCCACTTAAGAGACCGTCTCCCAAAATTTTATCCTGTTTTTTAGGCTGTGTTAGTAAAATCTTAGTTAATAGCCTGTGTTAAAATCTGTGTTAATAGTCTAATAGCCATTCTGAATTATTGCATGTTTTGATGACAGAAACAAAGAAAACAAACAAACAAAAATCCAAGCAAAGCCCCCAAAACAAAACCATAAGGCGGAAATAAATATTTCATAATATTTCATCAATGTCTGGTAAAAATCAGCTCAATAGATGCATCTGCTAAGCTTAACTATTTTAATTCTCTCAGTTATCAGTGTGTCTGTGTGACTGTGAGGGAAGGAGAACAGAGTTGGAAGCTGGAGCTGGCAGAGACCTGACCTGGGCACTTGGGTCCCTCTCCCACCTGGGAGGGAGGAACTTCTCTCCTCCCTCATGGGATGCTCTGCTCCATCTCCTGGCACTCTGTTCTCCCCACTGTTGATCCAATGGAATATTTAAAAACAATCCCTGCCCACGTGAAAATGATATTTGAGAGATATTTGTACGAATGCAGAGAATTTACCGCAGTACAGTAAAATCACAAGGAAAGCAAGGAGAGGCTGCGTCAGGGAATGAATTAAATCCCTCTTGTTGGTAAATATTGGCTTCATCAAGTCCAGTGCAGGGTGCAGCATCTCCCAGGAAGATTTTTTTTTAATACTTTCCTCAACATGAGCAGCAGCTTTTGTGTTCCACAATACATCAAGTATATATTTGCCAGAAGACTTTATTAACTTATTAAATCAGCAAGATGAAATAGCCACTTTGTTCTGTTTAATTTAAAACAATAAAACTAAATAATAAAATTGTGGCTTCATAATGTAGGCTTGTGTTAGATAAGAAAGTCTTTTATTCCATATTAGAGTTTCTTCCAGGGGTATTTTAGTTTTGTTTTCATCCATGTGTTTAAGCAGTGGCACTTCATAAGGACCCGTGTGTTTGCCATATAATTAAATGTGAAACGCTTTTGCTGATGCAAGTAATGGGGGTATGAATTTAAATGCACACAGGTTTAGAAAAAGATTTATGTCAAAAAAAGGAGGAAAAATCCACCAAAAAACTCTAACCAAAACTGTGTGTGGAGGTGAGTAGGATAACCCACAGCTCCCAAAGATAATTTCTGTATTAGGCCAATGTTTTCCATATTGAGGAAATTTAAATTTATGGATAGAAATTCACAAATTTAATGAAGTACAGAGCAGCCTACTGAGCATGTCCCCATAAAGTGGTGTTGAAAACAGATTTTTAAGAATGGGATGTCAGTAGGAATGATGGATTTTGAAACTGAGGATTTAAAAATCTGCCTCCTAACCAAGCAGGGCTGCTCATTTTCCGGTCACTTCAGTTGTCCATGGGAGAATTTCTTGCACCAGCCCGATAATTCTCCTTTCTTCATGTTAACCCCTGCTCCTGGTGGGGTCCCCTGGCTCTGGCTCAGCTCTTCAGGGGCAGTTCTGGGCTCAGATTCTTGGATTGCAAAGAAGGAGGAATATTGTCAAACACTGGGCTTTAAAGTCTGGGGGTGTTGGTAATTCCTGACTCCACAGCTGGTTTAGAATTTAGCTGATTTTTGAGCTGGCAAAAGCTTTTTATGTCATCATCAGTACCAGGTGTCAGTCTTCAATGTGACTTCAATGTCTTCTGTCCATTTGTGAAACAAATGTATTGTTTTAAATGTTTTCAGGTTATTTTAGTTATTAAATTTTGCATTTGATAGAAATGTCTTAAAAATAGCCATGCTTTAATTTTTTTTCTAGGGGTGTTTCTTTTTGTTTGGTTTTTTTATTTGTGGGGTTTTTTGTTGGTTTTTTTTTTGTTTTTTGGTAATAAGCATTTTACTGAAAAATCGAATGGATAGAGAAACAGACTAGTCATGGTCCAGATTACATCTCCATTTCCTACACTCTTCTGTAAAAGATTTAACAATTCTTTGAGACCATAATACCTTTTTTTGGGCTTAAAGCCATTATCTTTTCTCCATAGTCACAGTGGTCTACACCAAAGCCTGAAAGATTCTGGATCAATTTTTAGTCAGCATCTGTTGATTTTTTTTGAAGGTACAGTTCCAGCTTTTATATCTGTGCTCAAATTTTATCTAATCCACCTGGTTTTCTATCTGTGCACGTAGAGGAGGCTGAAGTGGGTCCGAACATTCCCAAATTCAAAATCCCTTGTAAGAGTATAAAAGCACCTGTGCATTGGAGCTTTGGTTTCCCCAATAAATTTATTTCTGATTTTTTTTTTTTTTTCAATCCTGCCTTGGCTGCAGCAGTTTTTAATAAAGGCTGAGGGGGCAAGGCTCCCTGTGCCCTCTAAAAGCTGCGGAGTTTCTGGAAATGTGGGCTCCCGTGAGACCCCATTGCTGTGCAGGTGACATTCCTGCATTTTCCCCCTCACCCCAGCACGCAGGGCTCGGGTCGGGGCTGCTGGTGAAAGCCGGGGCAGGGATTTCCTCCCGGAACACGGAAAATCAAAACACGAAACCCGGAATGCCGAAAAGGTCCCCGTGGCAATTGGCTGGTGTGCATCCCATGAACACGTGAAATATTTCATTTCTGGGGCCTCGCTCCAAAGACAAAGATTTTCATGAAACCGGGAAATGGCAGGAGGCTGCTTTTTAGATCTGGTTTTCTGCACAGCCACTTTCAAAGCCAGGTTGCCATTGTGCCCTGAAAGCTTCCAGGGCACAGAAAGTCTTGTTAGAGCCGGCCACGACTTTGCTGAAGTGCCCAGAGATTTGATTAATTTATTGCTGTTTTATACAAGAAGAATAATTAACACCTGCTGCTTACAGGAGTTCCCTCTTTGTTCTTATCTGGAACGTTCAAAATGAAATTTTATCTCAGGAGCCACGAGCCATCCAGGGAGTTCACAGTGGGTCTGGCCTTTGGGGGATGATCATGGAAGAGCTGGATGGAAAACTGGATGCTCTTTATGGCTTCAGAACTCCGGGGTTTTTGTCACATTTTCAGTGATGTGCAATGCACTTCCTGAGTTTTATGAGTACATTAAGGGAGAACACGGCCTTGATGATTGAAATGAAATGCCTTGAAGGGTCTGTTTTTGTTATTTGTGCTGAGATTTCGCTTGATACAAAAGATATCTATCAAAATGTTTTATTAGGGTGCCCCGCAGCCAGCCCCAGGACAGTGATGGTCACTGATGGTCAGTCACAGGTCTCCAGTAAATGAACATTGATTGTGTCAAATCCCACGGGAAATGGGAATACTTCAAGCAGCAGCACATGAATGGCAGTCAAAATGTGAAGATTTTACCTTAATCTGCTTTCATGTGGTCCTGTGCTGGGAAAAGGACAGATGGACACATCCTAGAGAGATGGAAAATCTGGATATAGGCCCTGCCTTGCCCTCTGTGCCTTTCTGTGCCCAAAATTAGGTTAAAAATTGCTTGTAGGGAGGAATTACATGAATAAAGGCTTTGAGTGTGGAGTGCAGTACTTGTAGCTTGGCTTCTCTTCTTCCCTAAGAATTGGCAGAAATTTGAGGATGAGATGCCACACCTAAATTAAGAAAAAGAAAAAAAAAAAAAAGAAAAAAAATATGAGAAAGTATGTTTTGGTTTATAGCTTTATTTGTAGCCTTGGGTTATAGACTTGTGAGTGGACAGAAGTGTGGTGAGGATGAATTTCGGGTCCCTGCTAGACCATTCAAAAATACAAATCTGCAGCACGCAGTTCCTTTGGAAGGGGGATACCACATTTGTCAGTGTCTGTCAGATGTTTAACTGGATAATTTGCAGGTGAATAGGGATTATTTTGAGGAGTGATTTGACATTTTCTACTTTATGAACCTCTGAGAACCACTCCCCCCTCCTTTAATTATGTAAGAAACTGGATTTTGTTTTGAATATTTCTGATTAGGAATTCAGGCTGTGGTGGCTCTAGATTATTCACGAATCAGCCTTTCCCTTTGGATGGAGAGAAAACCCTGCCACCCTCATAAATCTTCCAGCAAATATTCCACTTTCCCAGCCCTTCTAGGGCAAATGAAAGGAGCAAATATTTATTTTCCCTGCAAGCCAGAGAGCAGCCGGGGCAGGCGAGGCAGTGACATGAGCTCCATGCTCTTTGCCATGTCCCAAACTCCAGGATTTCGGGATTTGGGGACCAGGGATTCCTGTTCTGAGCCACCTTCAGGAGACTTTTCCACTTTTCCACTTTGCTTTTCCACTACCTCGAGGAGAGCCAAGGGGCATGGCCAGGATAAAGTTGATTTCTCTGAAACCCCCAGAAATTCTGTACTCTCAGAATCCTCGGTCCTTTAAAAATAAATAAACCCCAAAGAGGCCGTGCTGCAGTTCATTATGTGCACAGAAAATTTCTTGTTTTTTGCTCGGCTATGGCTCTTTTGGGGACTGTAATGGTGTGAGGGCAGCATTGTTTGGTTTTATTTGTCTGCTGTAAACTCTGGAGCCGTTATTTCTGCACTGACATTTGAGGCAGAGGTGTGATAATGTGGGTAGGATTATGCTCTAAATAATGAGGGCAGGCTGGGGTTCTGAAATTTGTCTCTTTGTGAGGAATATTAAGGAATATTAAGGAATTACATGATGACCAAAACAGTCCAAGGGCTGGTCCCTTGGGAAGCTGCTTAAGGACTAAGAGAATCTCTTCAGAATGGATTTGGGTTTTCATTAATTGTTCCAAATACATTCTGTCACAGCTTTCCCATACAATTATAAGGGTTTTCTCCTGAAATTTATTATTTTTGAGTGTTTTACTGAGGTGTGAAGAGGACTCCTGCTTTCAGGTTTTCCATTTCAAATCAAACTTAACTTCTCCCTGTCCTCCCTCTCAATCTTTCTGCTTGCCCCAATCTCTACCAAAAGCCCAGCCTTGAAAATGTGGCCAAAGCCCAGGTGGACTTAAAGAATGAGCCCTGAAAGGAGAAAACCACAACCAAAAAACCACACAAAAACCTCCCAACCCAAGCCAAGTAAAAAATGCCACAACAAAACAACCAAAACCGAAAAGAAACCAACAAAATCAACAATCCTACCCCAGATTTCCGGAGATGCTGCTGTGATAATTTTCGGACTTGAGGGTTTTTGTTATAATTACTCAATGAGGCTAAAAATACTAATTTGATAAAACTCTTATTTCACGTTATCTTTAAGATGTCTCCTTATTTCCGTGTTTTTTCTTCAAGTAAATGGCCTTTTGAGGAATTACTGCTCATTTTCTCTCTAAGCTGAGCTTTGCTCTGCTTTCCCATCACCTGGCTCTGGCCAGTTCCTCGACTTTTCCAGGGAATAAATTGATAGGGTGAGAAATGAGTGAGAAGAATGAGAAATGAGATTTGTATATGGAGATGGGCCCTTGGTGTCTTTCCCTCATGCCCCAACATTTGTCTGTAGACTGATAAAACTCTGGAGTTTATCCTTCCATTAAACTTTCCTACTCTGGTCTAGATAAGTGGATTATTTTTTAAATTAGTGCCAATTTAAGATCCAAACTCATATTTTCTCATTATCCGTCTTATCCAGGTTATGTATTTTACTCTGTTTATTACTGGATACTAAAATTTAGTCATTCAAAGTGATAGAAATGAGAAGGGAGAAAAGATAAATTTATACTGAAATTATTAACTATCATAAGTGAATGTTTGTAGGAATTTGGACTGAACGTATAAAAGTCAGCACAAAGAATATTTTTGATGATTTTGGTAGACGAATTTTTTTAAGTTTCTTTCAAGTTTCAGGTTACATTTAAAAAAACCTCTTTGAATTTAATACAAGCAAGCAAAAACTGATAAGAATTGCATTAAACAGACATGCTTCTTAAATAAAATTAACTATTCTTTTTCATTATGCCAACACCCAAATTCCGCAGCTCCCTTTGATTTTAATAGATGTTTTTTGGGAAGTGAGAGATCTGCACCGTGAAATATTAGAACAGATGCACTCTTGCCTTGATCCTGCCTGCTGCTTTGTGTGGGTTGAGTTAATATTGTCTCTGTTCAGAGATTCTGATGCTCACTTAAGATATTAATTTGTAGGTTTGAGGTCGAAGATTGTTCATCTTTCATGCTCTCCTGCAGGCTGTTGTTTACTTCCTTCGGTGCTAAGGAGTAACCATGCAAGTATAATGAGTGCATTGATTAATCATTTCGGTGTAAATCATTTACATTCCAAACTAAGTGGCTTGAAAAAGAGCTGAGAACGACTTGGTTTTTTTTAAAATTCCTCTCGCCAGAGCCTGACCTGTCCATCCCACAAATGCACCAGGCACCTCCTTCCTCCAGCCCAGTCCCCGAGCAGGGAAGTCACGATAGAAGCAGGAACAGCCTCCAGATACAAATTCACATATTAATGAAATTTAATCCCGTTTTAATGTTTCTGAAGCAGAAGAGCTCAGGACAATGCAAGAGAAAAATGGGAAGTTTCTTCCCCATCTTTCCCCCCTTTCTTTCTTTCCATTTTGGAGGAAACACACACACAAAGCCCGTGCCCTTGGGATGTTTGCGGCTTCCAGAAGGGCGGAGGGCTCCATGGAAGTGTTCCCTTGAGGATGGGGCAGGATTTGGGGGTTCCCCTGCAGAATGGGGGAGCATTTGGGGGTTCCCCTGCAGACTGAGAGAATATTCGGGTGTTCCCCTGCAGACGGGGAGAATATTTGGGGGTTTTCCCTGCAGACTGGGGCAGGATTTGGGGGTTCCCCTGCAGACTGGGAGAATATCTGGCGGTTCCCCTGCAGACTGGGAGAATGTTTGGGGTTCCCCTGCAGACTGGGGGAGCATTTGGGGGTTCCCCTGCAGACTGGGAGAATATTCGGGTGTTCCACTGCAGACTGGGAGAATACTTGGGGGTTCCCCTGCAGACTGGGGGAGGATGTGGGGGTTCCCCTGCATCCTGGGGCAGGATTTGGGGGTTCCCCTGCAGACTGGGGTAGGATTTCGGGTTTCCACTGCAGACTGGGAGAATATTCAGGTGTTCCCCTGCAGACTGGGAGAATACTGGGGGTCTCCTGCAGACTGGGGCAGGATTTGGGTGTCCAGAGCCGGCCAAACACCGCTCCCCCCTGCAGAAGGACTCTCCAAGCCCTCGCAGATCCTCCTGGAACGCTCTGCTGCCAGAGCTGATGGCAACGAGCTCTTACAAAGGGCTTGGAGGGGAAATCAGCGATGTGATGATGTGATGGGCACTCCGGCTGGGGAAATTGAGGCACAGGAGGGGAAAGTGGCTGTTCAAAGAGCCAGATCTCTTGGCTCCCCGCCCCGGGCTCTTTTGGGATTCTGCCAGGCAAATCGACCCTGAGCTGCTGCTGCATCCACAAAGTCTGCTCAAATCTCTCCCATCAGCTCTCAGTGTGAGGGGTATCAGGATGGGATGTGGCATCAGCCTGTTTGTCTGAGATCTGTGCATAATCAGGGCAGTTGAGACGGAGGCCTCCTCAGAAAACACTATTTCACCCAAGCATTGCTCCACAATAGCAAACAGCAGGTTTTATTTCTGCCAAAATCTTTACAACCAAATGGACAAAATTTATCTGTAGCCTGACAGCCAATATGCATTATCCTCAGGTTCCCTGCTAAACTATTAAAATTAATCAGGTGGCAAACTTTCATTATGCCAGCTCTAATAAACAAGAAATCCAGGCTCCTAGCGCTGGCACCATCAGTAAAGAGAGCACTACAATAAAGTGGGTGAGGAAATTCTCCAAAAGATAGTCAAATCAAATTAAACTGCACGTACACCAAACTGTTTATTTGTGTTTTGAGTTTTTCATACAGAAGTATGACAACTTATTATATGTTACACCATAAAGTGCAAATGCAGCTGGGAGTGAGGCTTTGCTGTGTCCCCCTTTGGCAGTTGTGTTAGTGTTGGTGCTGTGGGAATCAGCATCTCTGGGTCAATTAGGAGGACATTTGACTCAGAGAACTTGCTTTTCTTGTTAGAAAAGCCAAGCCAATGCTGTTTTGCCTGGGATTAGACTGTGACTTGACACAAAGTCTGGGATAAGTGAGGAAAATGCAAGGAAAATTAAGCAGGCAGCAATAAGAAATGCACTCTGGGCATTGGTTAAAAATAATAGAGGTAAGGCATAGTGGTCACAAGGTTTTCAGGTCAAACAGACATGAAATGAGGATGGAGAAGCTGGAACTGTGGCAGTTGGGAGCTGATAGGATCAAATAATTTTCAGTATCAGCTGCACTTAACAGCAGTGAACTAATCAGCTCCTGAAATCCTTATTAGTTTAGCACAAGAGGAAGAGAATGGACCAGGAGCACGGAGCTGCTGAGAGACATGGAGGCTGTGTTTATTTGAAATTCCTGAGAATTTATGGAAGTCCCTCCGAGAAATGCAACTCCAGAGCAAGAGGAAGAATAGGCTGCAGTGTCCAAAGAGAATGGGCTGCAGTGTCCGAAGAAATGGGCTGCAGTGTCCGAAGAAATGGGCTGCAGTGTGTGAAGGAAATGGGCTGCAGTGTCTGAAGGGAATGGGCTGCCCTATCCAAAGGGAATGGGCTGCAGTGTCCGAAGGAATGGGCTGCAGTGTTNATGGGCTGCAGTGTCCGAAGGGAATGGGCTGCAGTTTCCGAAGGGAATGGGCTGCAGTGTCTGAAGGGAATGGGCTGCAGTGTCCAAAGGAAATGGGCTGCAGTGTCCAAAGGGAATGGGCTGCAGTGTCCAAAGGAAATGGGCTGCAGTGTCCAAAGGGAATGGGCTGCAGCTGAACAGCAATTCTGGTGGTATTTGGACACGGAACTTCCTCAGGCTTTTCTGAAATTTCCACAGGGAAACCTCCTCAGGTTTGTGGGATCCCTGAATTTACCCAAAGCACCCCAGAAAGAAAGCAGCCCGAGGAGGAGGTGCTTCAAAGGAAAAGCTGCTGCTGTGCACAGGCAAACTGCAGCTCTCGGTGGAGGCAGCATCCCAGGGGCTGGGTCAGGGCTGGTGCTCGCAGGGCACAGCAGCAAGGGGGGTTTTAGCTCCGTCTCTGAGTCCAGCAATCCTTTTTTCCAATGGCAGCAGGCTGAGCAGGAATGCATTTGTTTCTGGCACAGAAACTCGTCCGTGTGTGAGCAGCAGGCAGGACAGGATGGAGGCGCAGCCCTGGCACCATCTCCGGAGCCCAAACAGGAGCTCTGCGACAGCACCCGCACATTTGTTCGCTAAATTGGGATTAGGCTCAACAGCTGCAGAGCCTTTGTGGCTGGCACTTGGGGAATATCAGCTTGCTGCAGATGAGGGCTCTCACCTGGCAAATTAATTCCCACTTTTAAATTGATCCACCCTGCAAACAGCCTGGCTCTGGCTGCGCCTCAGATCCCAGCGCTGGGCTGACTGGCTGCTGCCTGGCTGCTGCCTGGTTTGGGATTTGTGCAGAATCTGCCTCCCTGGGTGTTTAGTGACTGATGTGTTGGTAGGATGCATTTTTCCTGTTTCTCTTAGCACACACATATTTATGAGGTTTTGCTCCTCTGTTAATCGGTGTTGAGGGGCTGTGGTGCTTACTCACCTTGTCACCCCTTGTTTTGTATCTGCCCAGGGTCTTTGCTCTTCCCAAAAATCTGTGCAATCCATTCCTGGGAGCAGCAAATGTTTACCCAGTAATGCAGGGCCTTCTCCAGCACAATCCGAGAATTTTCATAAACATATATTATTTTTTGTGTGCAACCGGTAGCCAGGGCTTTCAGAAATGTAGTTGAATAAGAATTCTCTCTCTGACTTTTTGGTAAGTCTTCCTATACCACCCCCACCTCTTTTTTTTCCGTCTTTTTTTTATTTTTTAAAGTAAATAAAAGCCTAAAGGTACAGTCTAATATTAGGATTAGCAGCTCAATGTAGTGCTCTGCACCTCAGCAGGCAAATAATCAAGGTCTTCTCCCTTCCCGTGGCTGCATGCTAACTAAGGCAAATAACCGAGCTCATAAATTAAACAGAGCTGGCCCTGCCAGAACTGCTTTACCCAGGCCCATTACTGCCTCCTCTTTTAAAGTCTGGGCACGATGGAAATTTCCATGTTCATAGGGTTTGTATCAGGGGCTGATGTTGATATTCTGTCACATTCCAAAATCCTTCCTGTTTGTTGTACACACGGGTGAAGAGGGAAGCTCTGGGTTTAATGTGAAGCTGCCCGCAGCCTGAGCCCACTGCAGCCCAGACAGGATCATTTCCCAGCTCCGTTATCTTCTGGTGCTTCTTGAATGTGTTACATGGAAATGGGAGATGGAAGATAAATGCAAAGGGATTATGATAAGCCTTATAGAGCTTTTTACGGTTTACTCAATAGTTCATGGAAGAGTTTGGTGTTGGAGTTTTTTGTTTTGTTTGTTTCTTTTTCTTTTTCCCCCAGACTGGATCTTTTTGTGTTTGTTGCAAAGGAAACTCTGACAAATGGCTTGAAGAATGAGCGAGTCACAAAGTGACAAATTAGGGGATGAGAATGTTTTAGTTCGGGTTTGTTTTGGGCATTAAGCAAGCAGGATGCCTCATTTTAAAAGGGGATGGAGTATTGTTTGGGAACTGGACATGGAGAAAAGGCTGCACTTCATCCTGTACACCCTCCTGGGCACATCACAGCACAGGCTGACCCTCAGGTCCTGGGGGTGCATGGGCAGGAAAACCCGTCCTGCCCGTCCCTTTGTACCTGAGCCTCTGGACAGAAAGCTTTGGATCTCACCTCGTGGGGCACACAGAGGCAGGAACACCCCATACAAATTTATCAGCCCTAGGGAATGTTCTCCTGAGGGTGAGGGAGCAGAATCCCCTGAGCTGTGAGTGGCTTCAGGGACAGGGAAGCATTTGAGTTTCCCCTTGAACAGGAAGATTTTAGCTGACACTGGAGTGCTTTTCTCCACAAACATCACAGTCACGTCTAGATGAAGAGACAGGGTTGGGGCTTTTTGACCAAATACATCTCTCAGCTGCCGCAATGAAGGAAAAATAGTGGAGAAATACGATGTACCTGGGATTCGGTATTGAGCTGTCCAGGCAGTTTCAGACATCAGTTTAACCAGGCCAGTCAGAAGGAATATGCAGGACTAATACCAAATAATACATGGTTTTTAAGGAGATGCAGGCAGATTGGAATCTGAACGATTTTCTGCAAGGACTGCTTTTCAGATGTGACTTTTCTTTTTTTCAGGTCCAGGAGGAGCTGTAACCATCAGCAGCAGCTCTTCCCCAGATCAAACCACGCCATCCAGGTTTGTGCTGCTCAGCTGGGAGAGCTGTGTTATCCTCGAATACAAGTTTACTACTAATTCCTCCCCTTTCTGTGGCAATCACGGTGACCAGCCCAGGAGTGTTATGTTTATTATGGCGGTATTAAAGCTGCCAACCACAAATGAGGCCCTGAAATACTGGGAACAACACAAAGAGAGAGTAAAACTCTCTGTTCCCTGTGGTGTTCATTGTTTTAAGGGCTTGTCTAAAGCAGAAAGCTATTCTGGTGTCAGATAAGGTGTGAATAAACCACATAAACCTGTGCAGCTTCATGGGGCTCCTCTGATGCCAGATTAAAAGCAGCTTCTCTTTGGTTGTATTTTTTTTTTTTTAGTTTGTTTTCAACAACTGCATTTTTTGGTAGGGTTTTTAGCAAAGAAACATTTTGGAATATTCTCTTCATCTCCTGAATTTCAGTGTGTTATGCAGCTGCTTTCTATTTATACACATATATGTGTGTATATTTATATGCTCTGCATCCTTCCAGAGCCAGCTGAGAACAAGATAATTCCATAAAACACCCTCTGTAAAGAACCTGGCATCCTGGGAATGTTCTATAATGTGGGGCCAGTTGCATCAGCGGGGTTTTGGACATATGAGAAGAACCAGGTGAATCTCTCCCTCGCACAGGCAGGGGGAGATGGGATGTAGGGAATGGCAGGAGGGAGGTGGGACAGAAATGGGATGAGAGGGGAAGGATGTGCCCTCCAGGGATGGAGAATCAGCTTCATTAAAGAGTTTCTCCAGTTAAAGATCTGGCCCAGGAGGTATTCTCATGCCATGATTGATGTAGGAGCTATTTGCTGAACCTGTCCTACAAATCTTCATCTTTATGATCAGTGGTTGGAGCTCCATCTATATTTTAATATACTTACGGTATGATTAAAAACATGAATTTAATGAATAGGCAGAAATTACTTTCTTACTTTGTTAGTATAAGGACATTATGTCTGACCTAGTTCTGCAAATATTAGGCAGGAAATAGGTAGGGAGGAGGAAAATGCAGCAGCTGACTTTTAATATACTGTGCACTGCTTATAGGGAGAGAACCATTCGTTCCAGTGATTATTTTCTCATCGTT
Organism: Pardalotus punctatus; assembly: GCA_013400915.1. Lineage (NCBI taxonomy): Eukaryota > Metazoa > Chordata > Aves > Passeriformes > Pardalotidae > Pardalotus > Pardalotus punctatus. The sequence continues at coordinate 77,107 of VZTX01029100.1, read as the reverse complement.
TACATATTCAGCTGCATCTGTTCCTAAACACAATTCACAAACTGACTTAATTGTTTCGAAGCCTAGAACTATAAGGGGTGTATTTTAAAGAGCAAAGCCATCAGTATATTAAATAGCAACATTTTAATTAACTCAGGAATACTTTCCCTTATTTATTGTGATTTATTTTCCCCCTCTTACCTAGCTCTTGAGAGCAGAAACTTATGGGTTCCCTATGGAATTCTGTTACTATAGTGAAGTTGTTCATTGAAATTTGAACAGACAAAGCCTTGAGGGTATTGAAAAGTTTCCTGCCAAAAATTTTCTTACTTCCAGGGATTAATGGAAACAGCTATTCCACTGATCTGCTAAGTGCTGTTCACTGTGGTTTTGATCCCACAACAACTCGATCCAGATTTTCAAGAGTCTGTAAGTTGTGTTCAAGGTACTGCCGAGGCGCTTGTTTAGTTTCACAGGGCAAATATATTCAAATAACCCATGAGCACCATTAGGGAGCTTCACTCCTCTCTCTGAGATCCAGCTAAAGGACACAATCCCGAGGGAAGGGAAATTCTCAGCTCCCACTGGCTCGTGGTGCTTCCAGGTAGCAAAGGCACAGGGACATCTGACATTTAGACAGCAAAAAAGAGAATGATTCAGGAGGCTGGAATATAAATAATTCTCAAATCCCACCGCGTAGTCAACTCAAGTTATTTAATAAAGCACCAGGGAAGACTTGGGTGTGTGGCTGCCACATGGGAGGAGGAGATCAGAGGAAAGCAGTGACATCCGTGTGGTTCCACAGGGCACATTCTCAGAGCTTCATTAACGGAGCATTAATGAGCAGAGCGCCGATTGTCCTGGCTGATCTGTGCCTCTGGATCCCGCACGGCAGGAGTTTGTGAGGGACCTGATCCTGCTCCTGCAGTCCATGGCACCGCAGCCATCAATTATTTGTGACTCTCCTCATCCATAAAATATCTCTGCACTTCAAACAACAATTAAGGGCTTATGAAATATCCCGGGCTGACAGCCTGAGAGAGCGAATTCTGTTTATTTGTGGAGTAGGCTGGGCTCAGCTGGGAGCGCTTCAGGCGCTCCATCTCCGTGCTCTGGTCTGGGGGCCCTCTCTATGGGCGAGAAGTTACCTCATCAGCAATTTCCTTTCATTTAGGGCCCCCCAAAAGTGCCCAGACATCTTCTACCCCCTGAGCATTGCTGCTTTCCTGAGCTGCAAACCAGAGCAGGTATCAGTGGCCGTCTCAGTTTCTCTCGTGGCTAAATGTGTTCTTATCAGCAAGGAAAGTGCATCATTTCTGTCCATATTTTCTCCTCTTTGGAGGAATTTCCTCTGCCAAGCCCAAGCTGGCTGCACCAGAAGCTGAATTTTAAAGATCCAGACTCAAGAGCCCTCAAATGTTGATGAGTTTCAGTCGTGGCCAGCCAAGGGCACTTTAAAAGCACCAACCTGTGGGTGAAAGGTTCAATATCCTCTCACCAAACCTCTGAGGCCTCCAGTCGTGATGATGGATTTCTTTTCATGTTGTTTAGATATTAACTCTGCATACTAGGGGAGAAAAACATAAGGCATAGTCTGAGAGGGAAAAAAAGTATTTTTAAAAAGCAAGGAAATATTAATAATTTTTATTGTTATTTCTAAATAATAATGGTACTTTTATAGAACTGCAAAAGAGGCCATCTACAAAACATTAAAAATCATAGAGGTTTTAAATTGAGATTATATCCTTGGGGAAATCAACAGGAATTTATTGCTGTTATTTAACTTGTACTGTTTCATACAAGGCTATTGGTTCAAACAAAATTTGAAGCTGGATGGAGTACGCCTCAGACCAAAAAAATCATTCATTCTCTGCTAATTTTCCCTGTGACACAGAGCACAATGTATGAAAATTTTTAATGAGATTAAAATCGTATTTAGGAAAGAATTCATCTGGGGCTTTATGATCTGCAAAAAGTGCAGTGGAAGCTGTGACATTCACTCAGAAGCAAGGAAATGTAACTCATTTAGGGGACAGGATTTGGTAAGCATCAATTTATGCCTGTAATCGAGACAGAAAATCATCTTCATTAAGTCTCCTGCTGATCACAGTGTGTTTGGAAGGGATTTTTTTTTACATAATGCAATTGCATCCAAAGAGTGGAGCAGTTTTGAGGGTTAATGTCCGGCACTGCCAATTCTAACACTTGCTCCCAGGAGAGAGCCTGACCCAAAGAAATGCATTTCTACCCCAAATTTCCGTGTGTCTCAAAGGGAGGTGCTACTCAGCAGGGCAAATTCCTTATTTTTATGAGCACTCTGAGGCATTACATGAACACTGTGGGCGGATAAAGCCCCTTCTCCTACAATTCTCCAAATAATGAATAAATGGCCGTATCTCTCTAGAATTTGAGCCTAAAAGGAATAAGATCCTGCAAGCACCGAGGTAATGGAGTTCATTTTCAGTGTCAGTGGGGCTGGCTGGTGCTGCTGCCATGCTGCCAGACCATAATAAAGGTCATCACTCGCCATCTCCAAACTCTCAGCACCCTGGACGGGATTTTCGAGGGCACAGAATGGATCCTGAGAATGATGGCTCAGGGAAACGCCTGTGCTAATGGGAATTTCGGATAAACACCAGGGAAAAGCAGGCCTGGCGCTGCTGGGGGAAGGGGAAGCTCTTTGTGGTCCCTTCATTTCTGCCGATAAAATTAATCCTTGTGCTGTGTGTGTTTTATCTGTGGACTTCTGAAAATAAAGATGCAAGTACCACAGAAATAATTTTAGGCACAGGGAAATGAGTTGATTAATTCAAGATCTTTGATAGAAACAGGAACTTGGTTTCCAGTTTCTGAACTCCTGTGTAGTCCTGAGGAAAAGCCTGGGATTTCATTGCTTCCTGTGCTAATTTCTGTAGCGTCAAATTGAAACATTTTGTGACAACATAAATTTGTTTTTAAAAACTTTCATGGAGAGATTTTGTTCAGTATAGAAAGGAAAACTGTCTTTCATTTTATTTTCTTATATTTTTGTATATACATATATATGCATATCTATATAAATTTCCATTTTTCAGGCTTCTTTTGACTGAGCTGTATTTTGTTCTAAGTTGTTTAAGGCAATAAATAATTCATTATAAGTATGTTAATCCTGTGAGATGTATTTAAGGCAGGATCAGGGTGACAGTGAGGCTAATATTTCATGCAATTAAATTATATTTAACAAGAGTCCTTTGGATTCACAGGCTTTGTGGCTGACAGTGACTTGAAGATCTACATGAGTTTATTCCTGCACAAACCAGGGTGGGTATAAAAGCTCTTACATTGCTGATTTAATCACACATATCTTGTTTTGCACTCTACCAACATCCTTTCCAAAGTTTGCTGTCAATGTTCCCTCTGATTCCAATTGTTTGTTGCTGAATGTCATTTATGGCAGAAAAACTGATTATTTTCTCAGAACATTGATGGGAATTGAAAGAGAGTTGGGAGTAAAGCTGCTGAAACATTTCCATTTTCCAGCTGGGTCTGTCACAGAGCCAAGGATTGACTCTGCTGTGTCTCCCTCCTTCCCTCTGACCCGAGCCCCCAGCGAGGCTGGGCTAAATTTGGGGATGGACAACTCAAGAATGAGCGGGGAAGAAGAATTTATTCCAAACTGTGAGCCAAGCTTTGTCCCAGCTCTCTGAGAGCAGCAGAGTCCAGGCAGGCTGGAATAAAGCACCAACTGTGGTTCCAAGCCCCAGGAGATCAGCAGGGAATTCTGCGCTGGCCCCGCAGTCCCTGGAGGGGTCCTGGGCATCTCCACTCCGAGTTTATTTTTAGATTTTGGATAATCACCCACCCAAACTGCTCCTAGCGGGTGCAGGACTGAGAGCCCTTCATCCACACAAAGAACCACGAGCTTGGAGTCCGGGGAGAGGGAAAATCAGCTTACAGTAATCCCCAGAAGGCAGCCAGGTAAATTTGTATGGCTGCTGCTCTCAAAAGTGGAGGTGGTGGGGAACCTTTGAAAACCAATCTGTTTTCTCTTGATGCAGTGTAATGGGGACTTTTTTTTCCAGATTTTTTTATCCAGTGAACAGAATTCCTAAAAAAAATCAGTAATTGTCTCTTTTGTGACATTATTGTACTATATATAATATAATACAATATTATATTATATTGGATATATATAACATTCTATTATATTGGATATATATCATATCATATCATATCATATATATTATGTGGCATATTTTATGATGTCTGTACAATGTCTGCCTACCTGGTTCTTCCTCTATCTTTGAGCAATTAATCTTTTTTGTCCCTGGTTGTAAATCAGTGTGTTTCTTGGGGCTCTTATTTTGTCAAAGGGATATTTTGGGGTGCTGCTGGGTTGAGTGAGATTATCCCAATTCTGTTTTACTGGTAGTGTTTGGTGTCTGATGCCTTCCACGTGAATCTTTGCATAGCATGAAATGCTGCCTTTCCTTTCTGTGTGATCTTGCTTTACTCATAGGCAATTTGCACCGAAATGAAAAATTCCAAAGCAAGAAGCTCATTATAAAAATCAGTGATTGATGGGTCCTTGATCAACACCTTAATCCATAAGAATGGATTCCATAAGAATGGGAATACCCAGGGCTGGTACTGGGTTCCAGCAATCTGTGCTCATTTTCTTACTCATTTATTTATTTTGTATTTTCTTACTGCATTTATGGATGGCCTGTGGGGAGTCCCTCAGATTCCGTGTCTCACAAGGCACCTTTTTATCAGATGAACCTTCCTTATCTACAGGAATGTGAACCTTCCTACCTTCTTCTTCCTTATATTCTTATCCTCTATTTTATAGAGGACTTGGAAAATAAACCCAATCCTAGTCTGGGACAGCAAAGGTGAAGGAGGTGTAATGTCCAGAAATTATTTTCCTGGGTAAGTTTGGGTGCTCCTGGGAATGATCCAGATCACCTGCCAGGATTCCCCACTCCAACAGGAGAATCAGCCTTTCCAGAACGACACAGATCATTCATGGGTGCCCTAGAGGAGGGAGGAAGTTGGAGACTAATTTATTGCATCCCTGTTAGCTTTTCCTAGCTGAGAGGGCAATTAAAAAACCGTGATCTTATTTTTAGAAAGTTATTGTTAACTGTTCTTTTCAGCAATCACACTTTCCATTTTCATACTGTTGTGACATCTCCTCTCTGGGTATGGCAGTTGCATGAATTAAGTTAAGTGCTGTTGTTCAGCTTGATTACAAGGAAAGTGAAATATGCCCCCCATGGGCATTATCTGTCACGTTGCTGAAAACAAAACCATCATCAAGCTCTGCTTGTTGCTGGAAAAGCCTCACAGTGCATCCATCTCTGTGAGGTACCAAAGGTCTGCCACTTCTGCCACTTTCTTCAAATTCTCTAATCCAGCCTTCTCCAAAATGAGGAATTATTTTTTTTTTGGTGCTTCATCTGGGGAGGAAGGCACCAAGTGTAATTCACAGACTCTTTACATCTGTAGGCACATGTTCCTCTCAGTGGTAAAACATCACAAATTCACAATCCAGTTGCCAGAGCAGAACAAAACACCTCCTGTAATCAGTGATTCCATTTATGCCTCCAGGTCCTCACGTTTGTGAAACGCTCAGAGGAGAAAGCTGAGCTGGAAATATCGAGGTGATTCTTAAGTGCAGTTCATCTTTTCAAAACTCCCGTGCCTTTAGCTCCTCTCTGCCCTCCTTGTGTCATCCTGAGTGTGGCCCGTGTGCTCCTGCCTTCTGTGCATTGTTTATTTAATACCTGTCCTCGTTTCACTTGTACAAATCCAGGGCCTATTTTGGGCTCCCTCAGAAGCTTTTCTCCAAGTGGTTTGAGCCATGTTATTTTCATGCCCTACTTTGGAAACATATGACTCAAGAATTACTGAGGGTCTCAAGGAGTTAGAACATGAAATAATAATAATCTCTTAGATTTAATGAGAAAATTGGCTGCTATTAGCTGGAGGAGCAGGCTTTTGTTTTTCAGCTTGTACAGAATTCATGTGCAAGCATCAGCCAATCTCATATTTAGTTAGAAAAAATTGCAGTTTCTATATATTTGGCTCTTTCTTTGACAAACTCCCTCAGTTTGATCTTTTCGTTAAAGGGCACACAAGACTAAAACCACAAATAATTGATTCTTTTTATCTTCTATCTCTGTTTTGAATATACTTTTATTTCCTTGTTCACATCTGTCCCCCCTTCCTCAATTAATAATCCATTCTTTCATCCCATCCCCAGTCCTGGTATCATGGACATGATCTGGTTTTTGGGGTAGGACTGAGCCCTGAACTGTGAGTGGCTTTTGAGTAAGTGTTGACTAAATTGGTTGACCCAGACTGCCCTGAAGAACACATCTGAGGGGCTCAGAAAACGTGTCAGCGTGTGTGATATACATAATAAAAAGAGATTTTTGTCTCCTAAATGCTAGGGTTCCAGGAAATGAATATTTCACTGTGACCTGATTAGAAACCAACTCTTTCATTTAGAGAAGTTGCAATTGAAACAAGCTTTGAAATCCTTTATTCATTTCATACTTTTGACTTTTCTGTGTGAACTGCTTTCAGTCTTGGCCGTGTGTGGTTAATCACAGCTGGACAGACAGCAGCTGTGCACTCCTGGTCAGGCACTAATGAATAGTTCAAAATCTCATTTTCAGCAAAGCTCGATGCTTTGTTTGTAAATCAGCCCCTGAAAAAGAGAGTGAAGTCTCCATCTTCTCTCATTTGTGAGGGGTTTGGGATGGGTTTGTGAGGGGTTTGGGATGGGTATGGGATGGTGTGGGATGGGTTTGGGATGGGTATGGGATGGGTTTGTGCCGGTTTGGGGTGGGTTTGGGATGGTATGGGATGGGTTTGTGAGGGGTTTGAGATGGGTTTGGGATGGGTTTGTGAGGGGTTTGGGATGGGTTTGTGCTGGTTTGGGATGGGTTTGTGAGGGGTTTGGGATGGGTATGGGATGGGTTTGTGAAAGGTTTGGGATGGGTTTGTGCTGGTTTGGGATGGGTTTGGGATGGGTTTG
>VZTX01029100.1:0-69628 GCA_013400915.1 Pardalotus punctatus | reverse complement strand
GGGATGGTGTGGGATGGGTTTGTGAAAGGTTTGTACTGGGTTTGTGCTGGGTTTGTGCTGGGTTTGGGGTGGGTTTGTGCTGGGTTTGGGATGGGTTTGTGCTGGGTTTGTGAGGTCAGTCCCTCTGCTTCTCTGAAGAACCCTCTCCATGCAGGGGCAGCAGCATTTCTGTTGTTGACAGAGTTGGGTTCACCTTGGCTGCAGTGTTCTTCGTCTCTGGGGTTCATCTCTGCGTGGAGAATTAAGCAGGGGCCCATGGCAGTGTCTTTGGAATAAATGACTTAAATATTGGTATTACTCTGAGCTCCTTTTAAAATTTGTCATGCATTTAATGCCTAATGAGCTATAATTTTAGGGCTGGCTGCTGCTTTTACAGGGCTGGCTTGACGTCTTAAAGGACCTTTCGGAAACAGCCAAGTTCTCTGTAAATCAGAATCTTCTCCAACGGCTAAAGTTGGACTCCTGCATCATTTCAAACATATTTTCAGATGGCTGTCCTCAGAAACTTGGGATTGTTTCTAAAGACGTGTTCCTTTGTGCTTAGCTAGAGAATGCTGTAGAGAGATTGTATCAAGCTGGGAAAAAACAAAAAAACCCCCCAAAACAAACAAAAAAACCATTCTAAGGAAAGGAGCATTTTACAGCCATTAGGTAGTTTCAAAAAGCATAACAAAAGGTGAAATAAAACACAAGTGTTTTATAATACACAGCATCGTTCCTTATCCAGTCACGGTTATTTACTTTAGAACAGATGTCCTTGATGTGGTGAAGGGACTAAGATATTGAGTTACATATTTTTAGACTGTACCCTGTGCCTTAGTAGTTTTAAAAGTACCTAGTGAGGAAGAAAGAGATGATGAGTGAAATGCTGAACCAAAAATGAATCCAGTGTATTCGGGTAACTTCGCACTAAGCCTCAAGACATGCTTTTTGCCACAGGAGTGGGTGATCAAATATTCTGCTATGCAAAATGCTTGGTTTTAAAGAAGAAAAGAACAAGCAAAAATCAGTTTAGGGAGAACATTAAACTTGTGCTTGGCATATGAAGGTTCCAAGGCTAGTGATATGCAGAATTTATGTCATTAATATTCTTGCTTTCATGCTACACTCTGTGTCCTGTGACCAAATAATTGGAGTACATTTTACACACCATTATGCAGCTACAGTAGAGCAGGGTCTACATTTTTTCTGAAAGCTTGTCTATCCACTCTTTGCATTTTTTATTCCTTTTATGCACTGCTCTGGGATATAAAACCCCACCCTATTCCCTTTACAGTTGTATAAATACTGAAGGTTAAATTGTACAAATGGTCTGTGTCTAAACACTTGATATCCAATCTGCACAGTTTAGTGAGGAGGATGTTTTAAAAAACCAAATAAATCTCTGAGAGTGTTGATCCAAACCCAGCCTGTCCTTGTGTGCTGGGCATGGTCAGGACCTGCTGTGTCCAACCAGCAAAGCAGAAGTGCTTTGTGACATTAAAAAAATATCCTTCAGTGAGTGAAAAAAATCTGTTTTCTGTAGTAAGAAACTCTTTTCACCAAATGACAGGGAATCGAGATCCATGGAAACTTGACTTTCTCATCAGTGCACTTTGTTCGCAGTTTGCAACATTGTTTTTAGAAAACATCTTTCATTACATTGTGGGAGAGAGAGCTCGTTGTGAGGAGTGTAGAGTAACAACGAAATAAAATGCAGCAGATGTCCGTTCTACTCGAGAACGAAGGAAAAAAATTTACTGTTCTCTGAGTTGCAAAGTGTTCCTTGAAACTTTCTGTCTGTGGGAAATAATGTGGGGAATATATTCTTTAATAGTTCTTGGTATTGAGTTGTCATTGATTTTAAATGACAGTTTCTCTTCACAGTACAAATAGGTAATAATTTGATTAGTTAGTAGTTTTATTAGTTATTGATATGTTTTTCTATGTAAAATCCTTTTGACATACTCTGCCAGGATTTATTATACACGTGTATATTACATTATGGAAGATACAAGCTGCTGCAGGGTTGCCTTTTGTCTGCATTTAAAAAAGAAACAACTGCACTTGCAAACCTCAAAAACATTAAAATTATCCCTCAGAGTGGAAATGTAACTAACAATTTTCATTTATAAGACTCAACAATTTCAATGCTTTTAATGAATTGTGGGCAAAACCTAACTAATTTCAGTTGTTCCACAGAAAAATTTGTACGCTCTTTCTAAAACAAGCAACTTTTTCTGTCAGAATCTGATTTATTTTACTTTGCTAAGCCATGAGGTGCAGTCCAGCAGCAGATGACACCTACCTAATGCAATCATTTCTATGCACTTTATAGAATGCTGCTTTTTAATTTGATTTTAATCAGGAGTGAAACAGAGCCTGGAGCTGAGGAAACACGGAGCAGGGAAGTTCCCAGCTCCAGCAGCCGCTCCCGGGGGATTCCTTTTGATCCCGTTCAGATCTGGGGTGAGGCTGTGGATGTGCAGAGTTCTTGGAAATCTTGTGATGCTCGAAATGCAGATCCTGCTGCGAAGTCATCAATCAATCAATCAATCAATCAATCAATCCATCCATCAATCAATCCGTTTCCTCCTCAGGTAAAACACGTGCTCTCCACGTCCTGCAATCCAGGGTTTGGCCTGACATTGAATCTTTTGAAGGAGAACCAAACTGCCCTGACTGGGGTCAGCACTTTGCTCTGGGAGCTGGGAACTTCAGTCTCTGCTCCATTTCACAGCTGTTGATCCAATTTGTCCAAATGAGCCCAGGAATTGAGGCTGGAGCAGCAGAAAAAGCACAAAGGCATTTATTTCAGATACATCAAACAGGGTTTCAAAGCCTGGCTCATGAGGGGCCCTCGCAGCTCTTGGATTCAGCCTCTGTCTTCTCTCCACAAGTTACAGCAGTGCACTTGCTGGATTGTGGTGCTGCTATTTGAAAAAGAGGGGAAAAAAATAAAAAAATTGATTTTACCTGATTTTGAAAACAGGCACGAGGATAAAGGCAGATGTTGAAGCAGTTTAGTGCTCTAGGTGAAGTTTCAGGGGGAGTTACCTTCCCCTTCCCTCCTTGTAACAATGCAGATCCAAACACATTATTCTGTTTCATATGTGAGTTTAGCATGGCACATAATCCAACCAAAAAACCACAACGCATCTATGATTTATTCAGCTGAGATCAAAGACATACAGCTGCAAAGAACCTAATTAAAATTTGATGATGCAGCAGGCAGGCTACATCTATTATTTAATTTGGAGGTTGTGATCTTATACAAAATTAGCTTCCAGATTTCTCTTGCGCTCTTGGGCTGCAAATATCCTTGCACTCCATCATTTTGAAATGGAGTTGGATCACCAAGATTTCACAGCAGATCCTGAGATGTCCTGTGCTGAATTTGCTGTCAGAAAAGGAGAGGATCACTCCCAGCTTTGGATCAGCACAGGAACATTTCTGACCACCAGGTAGTTCAGCTTGCTTTCCTTGAAGACCAAGACTGGCATATTTAAAAATCAGGATTGATTATTGAGGTGGGGCCAGGGTGGGCACAGACCCAGCTCTTGGCCTTCTGAAAATGCCTAATGAAGAAGTAACCTCTGGAAATTAAAAAAAAAAGACAAACAGAAAAAGGTTGTTAGGTTTTTGGATTATGATAGTTCTTTGTTTCATGAAACAGAACTAAACAGTCCAATTAATGTATTTTCTGCTTGTTTTATTGTTTAAAATCAGAGAAACCACGTCCTTTCTGGTATTTTGTTGATAGAAGTTTGGGTAAGCTATTGCTAAAATAATTTTAATGGATTTTTTTTACAAACCACCCAGGTTATTTTTATTAAAATGAGAATGCCTGAAGTTGGTGTTTTAGACGGAATTTTTATCTAAACACCAGTTCTGGAGACTGAGCATCCGTTTGCCAATAGATCTGATTCCCCCCTGTGGGTACAGTGCATTCACCTAAGCAACATTTGGCTCTAATTTTACAGCAGCAATCCCAGTTCATCTAATTTAGGTGTGTGATGCTGATGTTAAGGCGCCCATCTCCAAAATTATTACAGTTTTCATGTCAGCAGTGCCACTCTGCACCTTTCAGGGAATGAGAATAGGAAAATCTTGCCTGTCCTGTTTCAAACTGGAGTTTTTCCTTATTCTTCTGCAGTCTTTTTTAATAAATAAGGAAGAAAGAAAGCTCTTTAAGTTTCAATTTTTATTTTATTTCATGACTGAGAATTTACCTAAAATGTATCACCAGCAGATTAAAAGAAGATTAATTAATTGTATCAGTGACAATGAATTTCAGATTTCAGATTCACCTGCTTTGGTCTAAGCTTGGGTTTGGATATTCTTGGAAGGGCATCGAGTTCTTGGGGTAAACGTGTCAATCTACAGCAGAAGGCAGAAATATCCTTATCATGGCACTATGAAAGCCGTGGGTTTGAGGAGAATTTTGCTAATTGGCAGATTGATTATTTCTAAGTGAGTCTACTGCTGCTGAAATATCATGCAAATTATTGAAATGAGGGATTTTAATAATGCAGAGTGGGCCTAAGATGATACATACCTTTGATTATCGCTCTGTCTGTTTGGGTTTTTTAATACAAAGTTTAATCAAAGAAAAAACAAATTTCACTTAATGAAAGGAAGACGAGTGTGATCCAAATCTGCGGGGAGATAGAACGGTTAATTGGATTTCAAGTACTGTAGCTCCCCTCTCAACGGTGTTCATTTTCTTCGCAGGATTACAGTTGTTTGGTTTCATTAGCCCTAATGCACGGGGTCAGCTTTTAAATTATTCTGCATGAGGCTGCTGCTCTCTTTTGCCTCCCTCCTTCCCTTCCTGCCTCTCTCCCGGCGCTGACCCTGCCTTGGCAGAGGTCGCTTGTCACTGCCACCAGAGAGCTGCCACTGGAGCTGCCAGTCCTCCTCTTCCTATAGTTCCCTGCCTCCCTCCCGAGCCTCCCAAGTGTCCCCGAGCAGGCAGAGCTCTGCCTGTGACAAAGCAATGAACTCGAGCTCCTCTTTGCTTGTCAAAATCAGTGTTTACCAATAAACCGAGCCTTGCAAAAAAAAAAAAAAAAGCAACAAACCCTTGAAGGACTTGAGTTGGCAGCACTCACTGTGACTGCAGAGAAGAATTCAGCAGCCCCTCAGGGTTTATTTTAAATTCCAGATTAACAAAAAGAATTATTGTGTGTGATGCTGGGTTTTAAATTTGTATTCTAAGGGAAACATTTTCCATGTTGGGAAGGAGAGGTTCTTGAGCAGGGCAGGCTGTTAGGTCGTATTTGCATAGGATGAATTCCTTTCTTCCTCAACAACTGAAATTTCAGCTTGCAAACATTGGTGCTGTTTGTGTCTAGGAAAGCAAATGTCAATGAATTTAGTTTAAAAACAGAGTTGCTAAATGTAGGTGGAGTTGGGTGACAAATGTAAGTGCCTGTTATGGCTTCCTGCATAATGGGATTTGTTAAAAGCACTGACTTTCCTCCTTGGAAACTCATTGGCATTTGATTTTGATGGGCTCAGGTAGAAAAATACCAAGTGCTTTGTCAAACTGTGATATGAGTTTCAAATCCGGTGTGTTCGCTGGGTTTGAATTGTGAATGCGTCTTCCTGATGGAAATGAGCTCTTTTTGCAGTGGAAAAATGAGCACTGTATTACAATGAGGTTGGGCCATCACATTTACACGTCTGGATTAATTGCAGAACAATATCATAAAATGCACAGCGGGTTTTTCACTCAATTCCACCCTTAAATTTCCACATCCTTGAAAGAAGCAAAGCATTCCAGCAGTCACGGGCAGGGATGGGGAGAAGCTCCAGGAGTGCTGTGGAAGTGCCAACCTCCAGAGACAACATTTAGTTTACCCTAAGTTTAAAAAATGTGTCAGCGTTGTTTCTCTTTCAAAGAAACACACAACGCTTCAGTGAACCTGACATCTCTTGGAGCTGACCCTATTAATTATTTTTGACTTACTGTGTGTTATACATCCACAGGGATTTGCAGGGAATCAAGCACACTATTGTCAAGGGCTTTTATTCCTTCTTTAGATTTTCCTGGTGTGTGGTAGAGAGTTTACATGTAAGGCTGTCTAATAGCAGGTGCTGCCTGATGGGTTTGGAGATAGAAATGCATTTGTCTTGAAGGGGAAAACATGCAGAGCAGATTAGGAGAATGCTCTGTAAATTCTTCATCTGCACAGCCCAAAAATTCAGCCAGCTCACAGACTGCTCGGCACAATATATAATTTTCCTGCAGATCTTAAAAGGATCATTTCTAAGGACAAGTTCCTCCAGCAGAATACACCCTCCAACAGAGAGGACCAGATTCTGATCCCAGCTACACAAAAATGACATTTAAGTTGCTGCACTAAGTGTGCAAGGCTTGCTCTGCATCAGCATCGCGTGACTGAGAGCAAATTCCCTCCCTAAGTATTTGCTCTTTGGGGACCACTGGTAATTGAGGAGGTGGGGAAGGGAATGCCTTGTTAGGCACAGCGAGGACACAGAGGTGGGAACAGCTGGTGTGAGCAAGGAGTGGAGGAGATGCTGAGGAAATTCTTCCTTTTTCCGATTCCTTTGCAGTCGTTCACGGGAGAAAAAATGGGAACTGTAGGAAGAAAGACAAGAGCAAGAAGGTAAAATAATAAAAATGTGCCTTTGTGCAATGAAAAGTCATCTCCCCGTTCGCCCACACATGCACAGGACTTAAGTACAAAATCTGTTGTTTCACCTAGTAAAGAAAAATGAAAGCACAGAGAACAAAATTAAGGGGGGTTTTTTATTTGTGGTTGTCTGGTTGGTTGGGTTTTTTTTTGTTTGCTCTTGTTTTTGCTGGTTGGTTATAGGTAGGCTTGCTTGGTTGGTTGGTTTTGCGTGGGTTTTTGGTTGGTTGGTTGGTTTTTTGTGTTTGGTTTTTTTGTTATTTTGGGGTTTGGTTTTTTGTTTGTTTTTTGTTTGTTTGTTTGTTTGTGCTTTTTTTTAAGTGATTTTTGTTTGCTTGCTTGTTTGGTTTCGGGATTTTCTTAGGGCAAATCCATAACTTTTCAATTTTGGTCTTTGTCAGCAATCCAGCTGGGGTCTGTGGCTCCATGACAGACAGCTGGACCCAGGATGGTTCTGAGTCCAAGGCAGGACCAAATCCTGCCTGCGTGGGAAGATTTGCTATGAAACATCCCAAAAAAAAATTACTGCAAATTCAGACATGAGCAATTTGTCTTATTCTTCTCAGATAGTGTGGATTTTTGCTGCAAGACTGAATTAAAAAGGGAGTAAGGGCACACCTTGCCCTGACTGATCAATATTTAGCACTATAATATCTTGGAGGTTTATATATATATTTTTTATTATTATTATTTTTGAGGGTTTTTTTTTTCCATTAAATTGACAAGCCATGATGCACCCATGTGACTGCTGTCAGGAATGTGGGAGTATAAATGAGGCCAAGATTGACTCCTGGAGTGAAATATTCCTGCAATCCAGGCTGCATTTTGACACTCCTCTCTGTGGCTAGTCCCTAGTAAGAGTTTTCCTATTTCAATCGGATTTCAGTACTGCATCACTATTTTTAATTGTTTTTTCCTTGAAAAGTGCCATTTCCACCTCTAAGCGTGACACAATCCAGCATTTATAAACGACCGATTGCTCTGAGCAAACCTCCGCTTGGGGTTACCTGTAGGATTATTTGACTGTGCCAGATTTTCACCCCCTAAAAGCAGCAGAGATCAATGAAAATTGAGTGCAACTGGAGGGAAAACATGGATTTTTAGTGGGATCTTTGTAGCCAACTGGAGGAAACAGAAATGGCATTGGAGTCACTGCATTTTTAAATCCAGGGTGGTCCCACAGTGGATCCACTGATCCAGGTGCTTCCAGAGACACGGGGGGTAACTGGAGCTGAGCTGGGCAAATAAAAATCTCTGTTTTCTGTGATTTTTGTAAAAATAAAAATCTATGTTTTCCATGATTTTTTTAAACATAAAAATCTCTGTTTTCCATGATTTTTGTAAAAATAAAAATCTATGTTTTCCATGATTTTTTAAAAAATAAAAATCCCTGTTTTCCATGATTTTTTTTAAAAAATAAAAATCTATGTTTTCCATTTTTTAAAAAAAATAAAAATCTCTGTTTTCCATTTTTTTTCAAAAAATAAAAATCTCTGTTTTCTGTGATTTTTTAAAAAATAAGCTCTACAGAGAAACCCAGAGTTCAGCCACTCTTGTCTAGCCCTGTTAAACCAGGATAAAGCTGATGCTGAGCATGAGGCAGGGAGGAGCTGCAGACAAATGGCCACATCTGGATTGGGGTTCTTTTCTTGCCTGTTTTGTTTTTTGTGGGTTTTTTGTTGGGTTTTTTTCCCCCCCAAGCTTTGAAGTGGAGGAGATTCCACCAAAAACTTTTCACCTAAAAAGAAAATGGTGGTGGAATAGAGAACAGAGGGGTCTGAAGAGGCACAGTTGATATATTTGAATTAGTGGATGGATCCTCCCTGAACCCAGAGAAACCTGTACAGCAGCCACTCAGAAAAATGAGCTCTAAAGAGCGTGGAGGAGATTGTTATCAAACAGCTTCCCACCTGAAAGGAGATCTCAGCTAGATTGTGAATTTATTTAAAACTTTTTGTCTGGCACTTGTCATGAATGTTGATTCTTTTTAAACCAAGAAAGAAATAGCAGCAAAATGGTGTCAATAATGCCATGTGAGTCACTGTTTTGGTTTAAGTTCCGTACCTTCTTTTAAATGAAATTATCTTGGCAGAAAAACAATTCTTTGTCTTTTTTTTCTTTGCATTTTCTTGTTGGAACGTAACAATCCCCTCTTTGATTTGTATAAAATGTTTAGCTATGAAATGTGGTATTTTTGCTTCGTATTTAATACTTTGTTAAGGTACATTTTAAAATTTAAATTTAAAAGTTGGTTTTTTTTTAAGCACAGTGGGGTTTTTTAAAAATGTTTTTAATGATGCTTCAGCTGAAGGAGCTTGAAAAAAAAATCCCTCTTTCTGATTCTGAAGCATTTGTTTTTCAGCTGAAGGCACCGAGCGAGTGAGCAGTGTCAGACCCTGATCCTTCCAAGGTTGTGTGTGCGATCCTTCACTTTGGACATGGCCCTGCTCCCTGCTAATGGAATTCCAGGAGCTTTGACATTCCATGAGTGGCTCTACCTGCAAATGGAATTCCAGGAGCTTTGACATTCCACGAGTGGCTCTACCTGCTAATGGAATTCCAGGAGCTCTGACATTCCACGAATGGCTCTACCTGCAAATGGAATTCAGGAGCTCTGACATTCCACGAGTGGCTCTACCTGCAAATGGAATTCCGGGAGCTCTGACATTCCACGAGTGGCTCTACCTGCTAATGGAATTCAGGAGCTTTGACATTCCATGAGTGGCTCTACCTGCAAATGGAATTCCGGGAGCTCTGACATTCCACGAGTGGCTCTACCTGCAAGAACCACGTGAAACCTTCAGCAGCGAGGGCTGGTGGGCTCTGCTGCCATCCCGGAGTCCTGAAGGACGGGCGGCATCCTGAGCGCCTCCCCAGCCACGGAAACGGCGCGGGAAGGGCTGGAAGCCTTATTCCCTGCAGAAAAGGGCAGAGCAGACCAACCCAAAAGTCAACAATCCAAAACTGATTATTGACCAGCCTAATTCCAAATTTATCTGCCTTCCCCCCCGAGGATGGGCTGGGTCTCCTTCAGGCAGGACTGGCTGAGCTCCAGTGATTTCCAGGGCGGGGCACACCTGAAGTTGGACATCCTTCCATGGCTCTGCCCTCGTAATTCCTGCAAAACCAAAATAAATTCTCCTTACATTCATTGAGCCCAGGGCCTTGAATGCAGGAGGCTTAAAATATGCAAGCTGTGGGCATTTTTGAAAGGTAGAAAAAGCTGCTTTCTTTCACTCGGTAGCAAATTTCCCTCTTTAACTCAGATAAATGGCACAAAATTAAAAATAGCCAGTAAAGAATATGATGGCTCAATTATTTGATTTCATTGATTTTTGACTGCTTAATTTAATTTGCCTGCTCTTACCATTTGATAAGGAAAGGCAAACTGAGCCACAGGAAACAGCAGCACTGTAGAGTTGTCCAAAAATCATCAGAGTCTGGATCAGTTCTTCCCTCCCTGACAGGGTAATTTTTCTTGCTGTCAACAGCTGCAAAACAGTTTAATTTTATTGATTCTTTATTCATCCATTTCTATTATTTGTACTCTTTAAGCGAATCTCCAGTGAGAGTTTAGTTTTTACGAGGCAATCCCACGTCACCAGTTTTCCCTGTGATGGATTTATTCCTCCTGGTGCAGATAAAACCAACTCCACCTCCACGGTAAAAAATAATATGTAGATTTTTCTCAGTTTTTTTTTTTTTTTTTCTGCTGGCCTATTGCTGTGCATGTTTTTTGGTATTGGGATGTCAATTTTTGATGGAAAATACACAAACACCATCCCCTCTCCACTCCCAAATTCCAGACAGATGAAATCTCCTGAAGTCAGGAAGATGAAAAAATTTGTATATGAGGTTGGAAGGACTGGGCTGACCGGTAACTCCTGGTGCTGTGGGAGCTGCTCATTTGTCTGAGCCTGAACTTTCATCTCTTTTCCCTTTTTCCTGACAAAATGGGAGCAGTTTGGGAGTCAATGTCAGGCTCCATTTGAGCAGCTCTTCCACAGCAGAGTTTCAGATCGGTTGAAGCAAAAACAGTATTGTTAACCAGTCTTTTGTGGGAATTTTTAGCTAATTACCTCATTCTTTAATTTGGTACAAATAAGCTAATGGAAGAATTTAATTTTAGGAATTCTGAATTTCAATATAAATGCTTTTAATGAGTGATGGACAGACAGTGGAACCTCATGTATCATCCTTCTTCTATCAGAATTGTAGTTCTAAATTACAAATAATCTCATTTCTAGAGGAAAAGGAGAATTCTTTGAAGAGTTTTATCTTAAAGAATGGGCTTAGAAACATCACTTAATATAAGAGTGAAAAATTTCTAAACTTATAGCACATGGAAGTAAAAAATTCATTGCAACAAAGTACAGAAGCATCTTGTCTGTGCCATTGCTGATTAAATTCTCAAAGTTTGGCTGATGAATTCAGTAGACTTCAAACTGCCCTGTCATTATTTACCATTTTCATTATGCCTTTAACATAAAATCTATTTAATGTTGCTTTTCTGAGGTATTTCCTGCCCATGCTTTGTTTGGCACTGGACACACATATTGGAGGTTAGCAGCTGGAACTTCAAGAAGACATTTTGGTTCAGAACCTCTTCAAAACACATTAAGAGCACCTAAGTACTTGGAACTCATTCCTCTTTTCCAGTCCTTTTTGTCCCACAAAATCCTGCTGACTTTCTTATTTTAAAGGGGTTGTGGCATAAAATTGATTTCACAAGTTGAGTGGAAAACGGTTTTTTGTTGTTTTTGTTTGGGGATTTTTATTTGTAAATGTATAAAGTGGTGAATCCCTTACACACAGTAATTTGCCAGTATCCAGATTAGAGCCTGCAAATTCCGCTCAGAATTCTTCAATCTTTGATTTTTCTGTATTTTATCACCTCGGACAGTACCTGGTGAGTTCTTGCAGCTCTGTGGAGGCCATTTTTGGTTTATGAAAACCAGATGTGAGCTGTGTCAGCTCAGACACGTGGAGCACTCTCTTCACCTCCAAAAACCCAGAAATCTGACAAATCTATCAACATATAAAGCCATTTATGGAGCAGTCCCTCAGCACCAGGGAAAACCTGAACCTGGGTACAACTCCAGGATGTACCTGGGACTTAAAGGCAGCCTAAAAACACGTTTTCATTCCCCCAGAAAAGGAGAATCATTTCAATGAATATGTAAAATGCAAACACCGTGACATCTGCAAGCAGGAGCTGTGCGAGGCTCTCAAATTAGTTTAGACTTCACATATTCCGCCCCCACCTTCTGTTTAACAAATGTATGCATAGATGAGAGAAAAAAATGAAGTCTACAGGAAAAAAAAAAAACAAACCATGGGGATGAACTAATTCTCCTGTCAGTCAAGTAGTTATAAAACAAGCCAAGCATATACTGAAGGTGAATGTTAATGACTAAGGAGGCAGACAGATGGTCCGACTTTTCTTGAGGTGGTTCATCGTCCTTTGTTATTCACAGAAAATTGTCTTTGAGAAATGCATTCCACGTTGAAAAGACATTCAGGAAACATGTGGGTCACCTTTTGATGATGGTCAAGCAGATGGATTTCTGCCACTTTATGGTTCATTGCAAATACAGGGTGGGGTTTTGATATTTTGGGGAGGGGCGGTGTTTGTTTGGTTTTATCAGAGTTTATCACCGTTAACTCCACGTTTGTTTAAAGGCACATTGATGTCATTCCCCAGGAACCCTAATTTGTATGGAATCTCACATTTCCTGCAGAGCAATGACATTTCCTCCCTAACACCATCCCTGAGAGCTCCGGATCCCTGCTGCAGGCGCCTTGGGGAAAGTTCCACGTGTTCCAGGTCCTTCAGGAAACACTTCCAGAACCTCAGAGGGCTCAGCCAGCCGCAGCCGTGGTTTTGAGGATAAGGAGCTTTTCTCCTGTGTTGACTAACAATTAGGAAAGCTTCACTCATACTGCCTGAGGGAAACCAAAAATCAGCCGGCTCAACACCAGAGAGGGCCAAGGCTCCTCTTTGCTCAGCAGACAGGAATATCTTGGTGGCTCAGGAAGGGAAGGAAGCTCATCCCATGCCATTTCTCCCTTCCCAGCCTCACCATGGCTGAGTTCTGGCTGCAGGTTTGGAAGGACACTCATTCCACAGCACCGTTTTCCTTCTTGACACACATTTCGGGGTGCAGAGGTTAACGGTGACCCTCGAGCAGAAGTTTCCCTCCTCGCAATCGAAGTCCCCTCGTTGCTGCAGAGATGTGGAAATCACCGTCCCAGCAGAGCGGTACTTCCAGGAGTTTTTCCCGTTTTGTGAGTTCCACAATGCAGGAGCGACAATTTGCATGGAGGATTTGTGTTTATGCAGGGGCTGAAAGCTCTCTAAGCCAGCTCTCTAACAAACTCCTCACCACATCCCTCTGACTGCTCCCCACGTGATTTGGCAAAAAACCCCACAGCCTCACCTCTATTGACCTCCATTTTGCAGAGTTGCAATTCAATACATCCTCAGCAGCTGTGTTATTTACCCACAATATTAAAATATTGCAGCTGCACCGTGTGCAAGTTGTATCAGACTTCCCATTAAGGTGTGATGTTGAATCAGGCAGCTGCACTTTGAATTTTCCTCTCAATTCACCTGTGTCATTCCCCCAGCGTCTGCTGGGTGTGGAGACAGCATTTCAGAGGAGCTGAACTCCAGCAAGCTGGACAGGGAGATAGTTCTGGCCAATGTAATTATGCAAATGGGAATTCAGCTTCTCGGGAATGTATTATCAGTATTACTTCAAAGGCTCGCACAGAATTCTCTCCTATCATCTTTTTTTATGGGTTCTTTTTTCTTTGTTGCACGAGTGAAAATGAAATATTACAATACACTGGGAAAATTTGGAGGAAATAAATGAGCCCAGATCCATTTGCAGATGCTGCTTGTTCCAGTCGGGGCCTGGTTAGCCAGAAGTAAGGACAGAGAAATTTTGTTCTAATTTTTTTTCCCCCCTCCTGTCTTGGAGCTATGCTTGTGCAGAAAAACTCTGTGGAATTCAAATGAAAACAGCATTACATGTATTTTAAACCACATCAAATAATTTAATAGCATATCTAGGGGGTACCATTCTAATATGTATTAAAAAAAATCAAACCTATTGTAAAAGGAAATTTTCTCATAAAACCTTTCATTTGGTAGAAATTATTTCTTTACCACTTTAAAGGGTCTATGTAAAGCTATAAGGGTAACACAGCTCAAATATTTCATGTCCTTCAAAAGTTTGCTTTGTGAAATTAGCCTGGAAATTGAAGAATGGCACTTTGCACTCTCCTTGGGAAGCTGGAAATTGTATCCTAATGCACCTGAAGTTCAAGGCACATGACAGATTCTCTCTTTCCATATGAAAATCAGTCTAATTGAGGCTCTCAGCCCATTGGGGGAGTCTGTCTAATGTAATGAAATTAAATAAATAGAGGTGTTTTTGCTCTTTTAATTTATTTCATTTTATTTTTTCTGATTATTTTAACACTGATGAACTTTTCTTCCCTCTACCAACCTTTTCAGCTGGTTGGCCTTTTTCTTGGGTTCACTAGGAAGAGACTTGACAGCAACACTTGGAAATATTCAGGAATATTTGGTGTATTGGGGCTGAAGGACCTTTCCTGCCCACTGACTCTTCCTCTGCACCAATATTAGAGGTGTCTTCACCTGCACAAATATCTGCACTGTTCCCTGGGACTGGTTTTTAATTTTTAGGCTTTTGTTTAACGAGCGCACAATTTCCTTTTTGAAAGTGAATTCTTTGAAGTAATTTCTAATATCTCATGGAAGTGGACGTGTTTATACCTTCAGGTGTCATTCCCAAGGAGTGATGGCAACTCTGATTGTGAGTGCAGGTCAGAGCTTACGACGCTTCCCTAAAGCTTTGTGTGTTAAAAAGTCATAAAGCAGCTCCACACTTCCATTTTCATTGTATCAGCAAATCTTCCTGCAGCGCAGGACAGCTTTTGGCAATCAACCTGGCTCAGGATCTCAGTCAAGAACTTCTGAACGTTCTATTTATTTATTTATTTATTAAATACTTTTTAAAAAATTATTTATTTTTAAAGGGCAGGACCACAGTGCTAACTCAAGGCAAAAGCAGTGTTTCACTGCCATGAAGAATAATGGAATTGTCCTGCCATGGAGGCTGAGCTGACTGAAGCCTCTCTCTCGTGTTCCCTTTTGATGGCAACCTGTTTTTGACTAATATAATTCTGCACTGAAGTCAATCCTTAATAGTAAAATTAATTTCCTTTACTTTTTAATGACAATAAAATAAATTATCTTTAAAAATTGTCTCAGCTCCCTCTTCAGGCAAACAAGAATTATTCACACCTCCAGAGTATGAATCATCTCACCTAGAAAAACACCTATGGCAGTGCTCCCCATTAATTCCATGCAGAAAGCAGATGAATAATGGGAACTTCGATGCTCCAATTGGGTGAAGGGAATCATTCCTAAATGAGCAGATCTCTGCTCGGGATAACACCACGGAAAGCTGCTAAAGATTAATGCCCTGTTGGCTCTCTGGAAGAGCTGCACTCAGCCCATCTTCACCTCGATGAGTTGGCATTTTCTGTGGTTTAGAACCACAAGAAGTGAAGAGATGTGCTGTAAGTTTCTGGCAATATGTGTTTAAAATAATAGAGTGAGGGAGAGAGAAGTTATTTAACGTTAACATGAGATTAGTGACTAAGCCAATGGCTTCTGGCTTCTTTTTCCTCCCTGCCATGGGCTGCCTTTTTATTCCTGCACTCCTTTGTCTCTTTTGTCTCCAGATCATGAGATTTGCAGCACAATGAATCATCTGGAGTACTTAGGCTCTTCTTGGCTTTTAATCAATCATCCCATTTTTATTTATTAGTCCACGTTCCATTGACACTGCATAGCACAAGGCCTTCCCCAATGAGCTTGTAATAAAACCAGGAGGAACTGTGGATAATCAGTCCTCGTTCGAGAGCTAGGCACCGTATCCAGGAATTGTGCTAAAAAAGTAATTATAGCCCAAACTGTGAAACTCTCAAAGGCTTTTATGAACACCCTGTTCGACGTGCACATTTCAATTTACAAGGTTCATTTGAATCAGTGGCTGGAAGAACAATGCTTAACATGGGTGGCAGACACCCAGTATTTCAGATTTACACATTCAGTTGATTCTTTAAAGTCGCTGTTCAGTGACGCCATCCATTTCCTCATTGTCTAATTCATTGGTATCATATTTTTGATTGAAAGACAGTTTGACACCCTCGCTTTTGCCCTGCATGGGGTTCTCTTTCTGTCTCATCCTCCATGTTTCAATTTCACACCAATCCACAGTGCAAAGCAGAGTGAGAAAAGCACAAAACTCAGGCCTCATGAATGCATGACTGTAAATGCTTTCAGTGTTGGAGATCCAGGAACTGATGGCAAAAGCTTTGCTGGTGGGCTGCTCTGCAGCACTGAGAGCACAGCCTTTGCCATGGATATGGAAAAAAATCCCTGCCTTGCCTGGCAGTGAATCCTCTTTAACCACTGTTTGGTTATTTGTATGTTAAAACAAGATTTAGAAGCCAAAACTTGCCTACCATTGAAAGTAAACTGCGTGTACCACTTAAAGTAAACCACATGTTAAATAGCATTGCTGCCAGCCTTTAAATTGGCAAACACTCCCCACCAGTGCCTGTTAAATAGCATTAAAAAATGATGCTCAGTGGGAAGTGTGCACGTTAATACTTTATGATAGCACCTGGGAGTGCCAGTCTTCAATGTGAATGTCGTTTTTCCAGGCTGTCCGGGCACAGAGCACAGAAAATCCTTGTGTGGATGGGCTCAGACTGCAGGGAAGGCACAAACCCACGCAGGGAGCAGAGAGATCTAAAAACCAGAAAAACTGAGAGATGACCTGGCCACAATCAGGGCCTCACCTCTGGGTTTGGCAGCTTTAAGTCTCCAGCTGGGAAATTTTGCTTAATTTGCTGCTAATCAGCACACACTGCAGTTTGAGTGATCTCCAGTGAGATCCCCCCAGCACTGACCCCTTCCTCGAGGGTCTCAGGGTGCCCAGAGGTGGGGCACGGACAGGGGGAGGGACAGCAGGGACTGCCAGGTGCCCAGACTGGCAGCAGGGATTAGGAGAGGATCAGGGGGAATGGCTAAGGAAGGAACTGCGGCTGGTTATGGTAAATTTTGGCAAACCCATCTCCCGATGGAAAGAATGGTCACACTGGAAATATTACACTATTTAAGCCTTTTCCTTTTTCATATTTTTTTTTCCCTTTTAATTTGTTTTTGTCAGTGCTACCTGCAGCAGCATTCAGTCACATTTGATGTCTACTTTAAACCCCATTAAACCCAGAATTCAGGATTGAGCAGTACCTGCAGTCCTGCCCTGGCCCAGCTGAGGTGCTGCTGTTCAGGGACAGGAACAGAAATCTGCACACATCATAAAATAATCCAGCTTCCAACAGTTGCCTCCTCCAATAACATCCTACAGTGCTAGGAGTCAAGGGGAGAAAATAACCTGAAATTCAGTAGTAATTACTATGAAGAATTTAATACCTGAACTTCATTTTTTGCGAGATGCAGAGTGAGAATTTAATGTCTTTTTTTTTTTTTTTCCATTGTCAATGCATCATTAGATTAATATTGAGTTTTCTTTGATTGGTATTCATTTCAGTCACTCCCCTCTCATGATGCTTGTGGTGAATACTGTAAATATAACAAGAAGACAATTTATCTTTAAAAGGATATTTCAGAATGCGTTGACTGAGCAAAATCACTTTTAAGCCAGAGACAGACCACTGTGGGAGGAATGGAAATAGCAAGTCGGGAACCTGCAACACTGGATCAGTTTAAATCGGGTTTTTTTTCTGCTGTGATGGTTCCAGGGGCTGGCACTGACATTGGTGTTCCTGTGACAGTTATTGACATGGGCACAGATCTAGAGATTGTCCCCACCTGCCAAAGTTACAAATTCAAACAGCAAAACAGAGCAGGGGCCAGGGACAATGCATCATCGAGGGCACGAACTGCAGTGCAGAGAGGTTTGATTACCTGCCCTTCACTGGCTGGACAAAAATGGAGCATTTCCACTGCAAACTGCTCCGGGTGCTGGGAACCTCGGCTCTGAGCTGCCAAACATCCAAACCACGTCTGAACATCCAAACCACGACTGAACATCCAAACCACGTCCACAAGCACCTCCCAGACAGAAGGAAAGTTCAACACTGCTGTGATGATTCAGAATTTATTTTAAGAGAAGCTGTCAAAGAAAAAGAAACTGTTAATTACACTGTTATGGATTAATATTGTGAACCAGCGAACCACGAGACGATTGCTTTCCATGCTTTGAACATTTTCTGGTGATTTTGACACACATTTCAGCAGCATCCAGCGGGCCCAGGTGTCATCAGGGCACAAGAGACACCGCACACAGAGTCACTAACGGGTCCCTGAAGGCTCTACAGAGAAGACACAACCTGTCCTGGGAGGAGGAAGAGAAGTTGATGAAGAACCACGTGGGTGAACTACAGCCGAAATTCCAGCAGGAATGGTTTCCTTCATGTGGGATTGTGTATTGGGCTGTTTGGTGTAAAGTGATTCTGCAAGTCTGGGTGCCTTGAAAAATATGTGGGCAATGAATAATATGATTTATTACGGGTTTGAGCTAAATTATGTATGTTAAAATGTGTGAAAACTGAATTTACTAATGTTTACATCCGTATTCTGGTAGTATTAAATTATACAAGTGGTGAATTCACCATTTATATTGATAAAAAGTAATAATGAATCAATTTTTGTATCACACAGCCAGCCACAATCCTTAAGATCATTAAAGATTTCCCATATTTATTATACAATAAAGAAGAAGGAAACATTATGGGAAGATTTTCAATGGCCAGGAAAAATACAGGAATATATTGTAGAGTTTTTCAAGTGTACAGTTCTATTGATTTAAGCAACCTTTAAAAAAATAAACCCTAAGAGCGGTGATACACCAGCCCAAGTAGCAATTGTATATTTATTCTGAATTGCTCATGTTTGCTTCTGAAAATTCATAACCTGAGGTAGAACCGAACAATGAAAGCGAAAAACCAAGCATGTAAAATCAATTGATGTTCTGGCCAGCTCCCAGAACATCTTTATTTTCTGTAGCCACCTTCAACCATGTTTTATATCTATTTATCACTGAACTCATTGGGCAGAACAAAAATGGGGCTCGTGTTAATGCCTCATGAATATGCACAGAAAATGTTCCCTTTTGCTTAAATATCAACATTTATCCTAACCTTTTTATTCTTCTGTGTTTAATAGGGGTGGCAGATATTAGGGGCTGGGGGCTAAGACTCCTCATTAACGTTGTTCTCTTGGGCATTCTTGACATTTAATTTCAAGCCACACATGAGATGAGTGGAGCTCCTGTGTTTAGTTTTTAACCTTAAACATTTCTGGAACTGGGCATGTCCTCAGAAACACCACACACTTTTGAAAGCAGACCCTCATTTTTAGGGAGAAACAGCATCTGATGGTGAAAATGAACCCTCAGAAAAGCTGGCTGGTGAAGCTCCAGGTGAATATTCCCACCAAACCGAGGTACCTGCTCTGGCCAAGGAGAGAATAATCTGCTTTTTTACCTCCATTTCAGCTCAATTTCTGCAGTGAATGGAGCAGCTCTTGGAGGGATAATGATGAGCAATAATTGCTTGTAAAAATTTATGTGTATCCCAAGGTCCTTAATTTGCCTTGTCCCAGGAACTTCAGAATCATTTTTAGTGACCACATTTTAATCTTACATAGAAATTGTGGAATCCAGCCATGGTTTCAAAACCAGATTGGGCATTTTGAGTAAGCACAGGTTTGTTCTGTGTCTGATGGCTCAGCTCTGGTAAAACCAGTGCTCAAACAGAGAAGATAACCAGCATCAGAAAGTTGTCCTGACTGCAGCAAGCCTTGTTTCTGTGAGCTCAGAACTAAATTTAGCACATGCCCCTGTGATGTAAGTGCTGTTACTCTCAATAGACAACTTTTTATTTGCTAAAATTACAAAATTTCACCACTGCAATTATTTAAATGAAAAGGATTGGGAAGACATTGTATTCTTTGCTCTTTAAAACACACACATATAGTTTGCAGGAATTATTGCTCTCCTATTCCTTAATCTTTTTAATGGAAAGAAAAGGTTTGGCTCTGACAATGTCTTGTGTGTGGGCTTGTCTTGGTTGAATCCTCTTGTGTTCTTGCATCTGTTGTACAGCCTGCTAGTTCATATGAAGGGTTTTAAAACACAATCACAAATGGCATTGTGTTTCCATCTTATTTTTTTGAATAATCTAGATCTTGCTTGGCATCAACAGTATTTATTTCTGATATATTTGAGGCGAAAAAACCAAAAAATAAACCTTAGAAAACAATATAAAGCACTTATAGGAAGGTGAATCAAAATTTCCCCCTAGGTGAATACAGCACGTTGCCTGATTTAACAGACAGCCATATGCCAGGATAAATTCAGATATCAGCTTTCAGCAACGCTTGTATTTCCAGGCTCCTGTGTTTGCTTGCTTTTGCAAAGCTCAGCACATTCTCCAGAGCATTAACTCTTCTGTTCTCATCCTGCTCCTGGGAATAGTAGGTGACAGTCTGGAACCAAACCTAACCCTGGAAAAAGAGGAGGAATACTAATGAGGGGTAGCCCTGATGGCCAGCAGATCCTGAGGCTCGTATCTGAATGAAACCAACTTCATCAGGTGTAGAAATCCTTTTTTCCCAGATAATGAAACCAAGTGGGTGAGGTTGTATGGGACAGAAAGAAGAGCATTTGCTCCTGGAGCTCCCCCAGATGGTCTCTGTTTGGACCACAGGCTGCTGGAGGAATTTTTACCATCCTGAGGTTCTTTCAGAGCAGGTCAGCTTGGGGCTAACACGAGTTTGGAAGTCAGCAATGGAGAAGAAAGGATGAGGTGATTATTTTCACAGAGGGAGTTCAAATAATTTACCTCCATATTCCCTCTTTAGTCCCTGTTCCACCCGCTTCAACTTGCAGCTCAGCTGAAAAATAAAACCTCTGCCACAGAAACACGAGGGGAAGGGAGCAGCAGCAAAACTTTTAAATTTATGGTGGAAGTCTATGAAAAGATGATAAAGAACCAGTCCAGGGAGGAAGCACCATGACAACAGAATCCTGCATTAACCAGTCCCTGGCCTGCCTGAGGATGCAGTGCTGAGCAGATTTTATCTGATGTGCGATCAGAGCACCCTGTGTGCGCAGAGGAGCTGGCTGCTGATCCAGGATGGAGGAACCAGGGGGCTCAGCAGGTTTGAAAGGAAATGAGGTGAACTCGTCCCGCAGGTGCCAGCGCTTCTTTGTGTGCTGCACTGTGCTGATAAGGGACAGCGATGGCTGATCACCCACGGCAGTGTGTGACACGAGATATCTGTGCGGAGCGATGTCCTGGGCAGAAAGCTCACCGCACCACAGCGGTGTCCATCCACCGGATCCTCGCCAGAGCCATCGGGGCGGCTGCACAGAGCGGGGGCGCAGCACCCACCCTGGGCAGGGAGACCGGGGCTCTGGGGCCTCTCAGTCACCTTAGGGGGCGAGGCAGGGGATCCTCATGGCACAGGCAGAACAGGAAAACCCGCCCCAAGGCAGGGACCTGGAGACAGAGCAGCTGCTCCCAATTAATGCCTTATTACGGGGGTACAAGAGCTGGGGCTGCGGGGGCGGCTCGGCAGAGCAGGAGTTCTCCGTGGGGAAAAAGGACTGGAAGGGGACAGAATGTTGGTGAGAGGCTGAGGGGAGCCTGGAGATTGCACCCCAACCAGCAAGAGGTGAGCACAACACTTTGAAAAGGTTACGGGCAGCTGTGCTGTGAAAGTTCCCTCTGAGGATGGAGGGCGGCTCTCAGTGGGCACCAATAAGCGGCTGGTTCTGTCAGTGGCGAATCTGAACGAGTCTTGCTAGCCCAACCAACATTTTGGGCTTTGTGTTGTTCCATTAACATGGAAATGGCAGTTTGGGAAAGGGGGAACCCGTAGCGTTGTGTGTGGCTGCGTTCTAGATGAGGAAAATGCTTTCCATCCCCTACCCTGAACCAGGTACCAAACCAGTGAACCAGGGAGGAGTTTTTTTAAGCAGTGTTTTTTGGAAGTGGTTTCCTTGAGCTGCCTGTTCCTAAACAATAACAGATATTGTACCCCTGGCACCGGGGGAGCCTTTGTGCCTTGTTGAGGGCTGTGCTGGGGTGGAATAACAGCACCAGAGGCGGGGGCTCCTCTCTGCGCCTCCAAAACCTGGGCTGGGGGTTTGTCAGGGCAAACGGGCTCTGCGATTTTCCTCTTTCACTTCTTTCAGCTGCTCACTCGCACAGGATTCACAAATCGCGAGCCACATGCAGGTCAATTTTCCCGGAGAAAAAAGGGAATTAAAGGAAAAGTGGGAACTGGGGGGCTGAGAAGGAGATTCAGGTGGCTCTGCACCCCTTTCCCCCTTCCAGGGGCTGCTCATGAGGTTTTTATTCCCATAGCTCCCGGCTGTGCTTGAAGACAGCTTTTAGAATTATCCATTTGTACTGAGGCTGCACACCTGAGATCGGCTTCAACAGCTGAAAGGATTTCAGAGGGGAAAATTCTCAGTCTGCCTGTGGTTCTCTAATAACAAAAAGTGAAAAAATCCAGCTGGCTTTGTTTGTAAGGGGAATGTGTCTCTTAAAAGCAATAGTTGCTGCCGGTCTGGATTAAAACAGATTCTCAAAAGCAATTTTAAACCAGCAATGTGTTGTCATGCTTAACCTGCCCCCATTTTTCAACAAATGGTTGTTTGCACGTGTTTAAGTTCTCTAGATTTCCTGATGCATCTCCTTCTTGGTTTTTTTTGGTTAGTTGTTTATTTTTTTTTTTTAATAATTCCTTTTTAATAGCACCTGCCAGTTTATAGAGAGCTCTTTGCCATTATCCTGCTACTATAAATTAGGTCCTTCTAAAGAAGCATCACAGAATTTGTTTAATATTCTGCTATCTGCTTTAGACAGAGCCCCTTTGATGAGGAAAATTCAATCAGATCTCTTAAAAGTGCTTTAACAGAGCTCTGAGGGTTCTTTCTTGTGCTTCTGCCACTTTCATGAATGTCTTTAGCTGGCACTTTGTGCTTGGGTGACTTGGAAGAGGCTCCTGTGTGATGGTGCTGATTTTTCTTTGTGAAGCTCCAAGAGACATCTACTCGGTGAGAAACCCTGTCTTAGCAGAGCACTTTTACAGCTGAGCCATGTTACAAAATCCTCTGATTTAATGTGAGAAAGGCCAAGGTGCATCAACCCTCAGCTGCCACGAATCAGGTGCTGAAATGATGGGAAACTGCAGATCAGCTGCACTCCCCAAGCTTAAATTTGAAGGTAATTCTGGTTTCAACTTCACCAAGGTCTCTTGGAAGCTGCACTGCTAATGAATATGCCGTGTTTGTCCTGAAATCGTGATGCAAAATTAGTGAACACAGGCTGATAGAGTGGAAAGGGTGATAATGCAACAAAATGGTTTCCCAGACTACAAGTTGGGAGTTGCTGTTCAGAATAAAATAACTTGCTATTGATTCCTGCCCCGCTGTGAGAGCTCTGGGCTTTATTAGTGCTTCACCTGGGCTGCGAGGAGCCTCAGCCAGGGCTTTGTGCTCTCCGTGAGCCGAGGGTTTAAGGCAGGACAAGAGGGTAGGGAGAGATGAGCTCCTCTTGTGAGGAGCGCAGGTGCGTTTTGACCAGACAAAACCTACCCGAGGCAGGTTTTCCTTAAAAAAAAAAACCCACCATGAACCTGAGAAACTTCACTATTTGATTCCTCAGGTGTGCGTTTCCCCCCTGCAGGTTCCTATTGCTAAACTGACTCTTTTTCTGCGCTGTTAATTTTTCCGTGTGTGCCTCTCCAGCGGTGTGAACCTCCCAGCTCTGATGTGGCACCTCTGCCCTGCCCGGAGCTCAGCTGCTTCTTCCCCACTTGGGTGATGAGAGCAAAACAGAACAAACCCCTTGGTGCACTGAAAATATCTTTGTGCTGAGTGGTAACAGGGCTGTTTTGATAGGAGGGAGGTGGTGGCAAGAAAATAACATTTTTCAACCCAGGGCAAGTTTAACATCGTTGCTCTGACTGAAAAACTGCGGCACCTTTGGTTTAGGGGGTGCCTAAAGCCCCTCTCAGCTTTACTGCAGTCTTCATTTTTGGGGATTTTTGCTACCAGTGCCCCTGAACATAAGGTGAAACTGTGAAAACAAACAGATATAGGCAAATAAAAAACACCTCAACAAATGCATGAGGAAAACTGATTCCCTTTGAAGTCAATATATGGACTTTAAAGGGCTTTAGCACCTCTCTGAAGTGCTGCTAGCAGAAACAAAAGCAAGCAAATGGAAATGATGTGGTCACTGTGCAGCCCTCTTTGCATCCTCGCTGAGACATCTGATTTTCATTGTTCTCAAAAGAGCAGAAGATCTCAGGTTGTGACAGGAACAGGATTACCTCATTTCCCAGCTGAACCAGATTCCTTCTCTGGCTGCTCCCAGGGCTGCACAGTTCTTATTTAGCAGATGACAAAGGGTCTCTGCCCGGTTTCCTCCTTGTACTTCAGCATCAAAAGGACCTGGATGCCCTTTCCTGGGTCTGCCCCCTGAACTGTGAGAGTTGCACTCAATCCCAGGTGACTTCCCCGAAACTTCCCCAAATCCTGATGGCTTTCAAGGTGCGGTGGGGGATTAGAAACAAACCTGGTGGAGTGAGGTGTCAAAAGGGAACGCTGATAAAAAGAAATGGATTCCGAGGGGGGAGTGTAAACATTGTGGGTGCTTTGTGAGGAATGCTAAGAGAGAAGAGGAGGAAGGTAAGGAGGAAATAGGGAGTTGGCCGATGCTGGATGCGATATTGGTGGTGCAGAACCGTGCAGGGGATTAGTGGCAAGAACAGGTTCGAACGTGGTGTGGGGAGAAAGGAAATGTTTGGAAAGGCTCGAGGGGGATGTGTGCTGGCAAGCAGAGGAAAAGCCCTCCAGTTTCCCAGCAATGCATGGGGTGAGAGCAGCCAAAGGATGGCTCAGGAGGAACCAAAATCCCATTGAAACCGCAGGGCTGGATGCCCCTGAAGGTGAATTTAGCCATACAAGCTGGGGGATTATCCGGGGTAATGAAGTGAATGAAAGGATGTTGGGATTTGCTGTTGGCTCCAAAATGACCGAATCCCTCCCAGCCTTGTTGAGTCAGATCCCAGAGCTCCCACGGCCCTCAGACAAGGGGCATCCCAAAGTCAGGCTTTTGGGATGGCTGTTGGCTTCCTAAAACATTGAAATGGTGTGCAGCTTTTCCAGGATCCCATGTAAATGTGAGAGTTTGGAGAGCAGCTGTGTTGTGTTCACTCCTCTGGAGTTGTGTTAACTTGTGTTGGGAAGCTGAGCTTTCAGACACAGGGGGGAAAAGTGTGGATTGTAAAGCTGGCTGGAATATGCCCTTCTCCCAGAGAATATAGTATTTTAGACTTGAATGGGTATTCTACTATCCAGATTAGTGTAAACTCACAAAAAGTTATTCAGTCTTTCTTTGTGCATTGAGGACAGCATTTTGCACCATGATAGCTGAAATGAAATCAATGGTATTTGCATGGATTTTTAAGAAACAGCTGCCTTGAGTAGCAGGAAGGCAATAAAAACCCCCAAACAAACCACCCCACAAGAAACAAGCCATTTGGATTATACTTTACCCCCAGAGCAGTGTTTCACAGAAAGACAAACTTATCAGGAGCAGTATTTGTCCTTATTTCTGCACACGATGAGTTGGGGAATGCCATATTGTACATGTGTGGTGGCTCACACACCACATTTTTCCTGGGTAATTCTGAGGATGCCATACACCAAACAGGACAGGTGGCCTCTTGATCTCAGCATGTGACAAATATAAATGTGTGTGAAGTGTTCTGCTCCAGAGAACTCGAAAGATAGAATGCTGGAATGGAAAGAGGAGCACAGGAACAGGCAGAGTGAATGACATAATTTCAGATTGTTCAGTGCCAAGGGTGGTTTGGGTGGAATGGATATCGTTGGCAAGTGGTATTTTATATTTCCAGCAGTGTTGAGTTCCTATGAAAAACCTCTATATAAAGGATTTTCTTTCAAGTTTGTTCCAGCCCAACCTGACAACTTTGTGCTAAAGATTTTTACTGAACAGAGCCTTCTTTTCCCTTCCTCTCTTTGTATGTGCAGTGTGTGTTTTCCACACACAAGTTTTGTTTATTTTACTGAGCAAAGGACCTGCAGTGTCATATTAAATCCCACTTGAAATTGCTTATCTGATCGGGCTTGAGTTGGCTGCTAAACACAACAGGCTTTGAACAAGGCTCTCTGTAAATTATTTGCATCCTCTGTAAGAGAAGTTATTCACTCCTAACCAAGAGGCTCTGAAAACATGACCTCGTCTTTTGATTATATTTGTTGTAGAAATATTCCAATGCACCCAGGCTGCTGGCTGAAAAGAGAAGATATTCCAAAAATGCCTCAAACCCACAAATAAAGGCAAGATAACCTCAGTACTTAATCCAGCAGGTGTGGCTGACCCAGTGCTAAGCGGAGTAAATAGAAATTAATCTGCTGCTGCCCCTGTTAGCTCAGCACTCCAGACAGGCTGTGATATGCAGCTACTGGTTTGGTGTTTTTATGGTTTTTTGTTTTTTTCAAACACCAAAATGCCTTTATTGCTGTTTGTATTTTTTTTTTAAACTTCTAGCTGTGATAACAAAAGAAACTCGAGTTTGTTATAGAAACAGATCTTGTACTTTGAGAGTTCTGTCATTTAGAGCCCACAGAAGTAAATTTGAGATTTTCTCATTAACTTTACCTATGCTTTTACAAGGGTTTCACTTCAGTTAATGTGTCTAAATTTGAACAAAGAGTAGGATGTAATATGGAATAAATATGGAAGGCTGAGAAATGTTTTGACTATAACTCATTACAGACCATTTTGGAGTCCTTAATTTGCAATAACCTGTTGAATGTGGGAATCTGGAGCTCAGCAGAGCCAGCCCCTGTGCCATGATGTGTCCTTGACTCCCTCACTATGTACTGCCTACTTTTTTTTCCATGAACATTAGCACAGCGTTCTGTAGGATGTGGAGAAGTGCCATAAACACAGATTGTTTCCCTATTTAGATTAAAATTTCTTTTTCTGAATATTGCCCTTCTTATTGCCATCTAATCCAAGCTCACCCTCTGCCCCTTTTGTGCCTTTCCAGTTTTGTGCCTGCACACGGCTCCTTGGCCCAGGGTCTCATCTAAGATCTGAATTTAAGATTGTCTGGGTTATGATTTCCTGGCCTCGACAGCTGAATTTGTTGGTGTTATTTTGCCTTCACAAGTGTGGTTTCCATGGCACTGCTGTCAAGCACTCTTTAATTCTGCCTCTGTTATCCTCTGGTTCGGGACTTTGCGCTGAGCACAGATCCATTGTCACATCTGGGAGGCACTGAAGGTGCAGATCCCAGGCTTTCACGAGGCTCAGAACATCCCTGAGGCTTGAGAAATGCCAACTCCGTGTCTGGAACAGTTCTGGCCTCCCAGAAATTCCCTCTGCTCTTCCCACGTGTGTGCCATGGCTTTAAGGAGGGAGCTCTGCATCCTTTGGGGCTGGGATGGACCCCTGGAGCAGGGCAGCTCTGGGTGCTGCACTTCCTTTGCTGATGCCCATTTCTGCCGGTGAAAAGTCTCGGAATGATCATTCTTTTCCTTCTCCCAGTTCTCCAGGTGCAAGCTTCCCTTTCCAGGTGAACTCAGATTTCTGTCAGTTGTGGGGTCAGACTGTGGCTCGGAACTTTTAGGGAAGGATGACTCTTAGCATGAGAATATCCCAAATATCCCAAAAAACTTGCACACTGATACACCTTCATGGAGATTCCAGCTTATCTTGCTTGGTTGAGCAGGAGTTACAGTATTTTAGGGAATTTTGAGGTGGGGGGGTGGGAAATACTTCTAAAAATATATTTGTCTTGGCAGGTTTATTCTGTATGTAGGTGCACATTAAACACAAAGAATTCCAGGCAGTCTTGGCTGCTGGTGCAGCAGGATCTGGAGAGTGGAATAAATATCCAAATGCATTCACCTTTTGCCAGAAGATGAGGTTAAAGAGAAAAATGTTAGGAAACTGCTGACAAGGTCTGGTGGGCCAGAGACTTGTAACATTTGTCATTCAGCCCTTTTGGTGTTTTTAAATGACAGCAGGGAAAAGTGACGCAGAGAGCAGTGCTTTCATGAATTCAGCAAATTTGATTATTTCCTTTATGAAAAGGGGTAGAGAGGTGGTGCAGGATTATTTCCCACAGAGCACCTGCAGATGAGCTGTGTATGCTGATGGATTTTGAGTTTTTTGGATTCACATTATATAAAATGAAAAAGCCAGGTGAATTTTTAGACAGTTTGACTGGATCTCAAAAGCACTGGAAATAGCTACTGATTAAATAATTCTTATGAAAATGACAAAACATTAAAAAAAAAAATCTTTCCTTAAGCCCAGGCAGCACAGCAGCCCAGAGGTGATCACTCAGAATTAATTTTTATCGCAAATCCTCTTAGCAGGAATGCCCTTAATCTGACAAATGGAAGGGTGTTCACTGCTCTGAAGTCCTTCTAGCACATATTCCATCTGTATCCCATGAGGACTTTCCTGGCTTGGAGCACCCAGGAATTTGGGGAAATGGTTGTGAGGTCTCTTAAATGTGTCAGCCTTTATTTTGGCTGAGGTTCTTTCAGGAGTTTTGAAGATGTGGCCAAGGTACCTCGAATCAGCCATTTATAAATGATGAAAAGTTTTGGAAACTTTATATCATCTGGTTTTTGAGGGATCAGAAGTAAAACAGGCCTTGGATTTGAGCTGCTAAGTAAGAAGGCTTTATCTGAAAGAGAACTTCGAATAACAAGGGCTCCAGTCCCTTCCTGTGCTGTGCCCACCCTATGCATTGAGTCCTGAGCAGAGTTTGCTTTGCCTTTTTCACCAGGTCACTTACAAGACTGGAAAATTGACTGATTAGTCATTGTTGGAAGTTTTTTTTTGGGGATTTTTTTTGGTGTGTGATTTAAGAATGCTTCCTTTGAGAAGGAACAGAAGAAATAGCTTTTTACCCTTGTTCCAGGCAGATTGACATAACGCCCAACACTCCAGAAGATCAATCCCTGCTTTGAACTTGTGGATCTGTTGGTGGAAGGGCAGATATTCTGTCTGGGTAGGAGACAAGGTCAGCTCCTTGGTAAAACTGGGCTCCTATGTAAATACAAATCTAAGTGGAGCAAAGAATGATTTTTTTTTTTTTATTTCTTTTTTCCTGATTTATGGTGTGACCCAAGTCCTGTACTGTCCTTCAGTTCTGATTTAGTGCTGGCACAGTCTCGGGGTTTGACTTTCCAGTTATTGGCTGTACATCAAGGAAATGGGTGAATTTGATCTATTGCTTCCTCAGGTGGGCCATGGCTCCCACT
The DNA here is from genome assembly GCA_013400915.1 of Pardalotus punctatus. Lineage (NCBI taxonomy): Eukaryota > Metazoa > Chordata > Aves > Passeriformes > Pardalotidae > Pardalotus > Pardalotus punctatus. The sequence goes on along the minus strand of VZTX01029100.1, from coordinate 40,524 downwards.
GTGTGCTTCACAAAAGTCCAGAGGGACTGAAGCCAGAAGGAAGAATTTTCTTATAATTTTATTTTTTTTCCCCCATATTGCCTTAGATCTTTCAGGGGTAGAACAAAGAGTCAGGAGAAACAAATGTCTTCCAGTGTTGAGTTATTGTCAGCAAGGATCAGGCTGAGATGTGCTGAACCACAAACCCTGTGACACCTCCACACGTGTCTGGGTTTGCTACTTGGGACCAGCAGGAAGTGCTGGAAGAAAAAAAAAATTACAGAAAGACATAAGGATTTTAGACATATATTCTGGTGTCTGAGTGCACGGACATGACCTGTGAATAATGAGGAAGCTGCTGAAATGTCACCTGCTGATGGTGGTGGTGAGGGTGAGAGCCCCAGGACGGGCAGAAGTGAGGCCATTTCCTCATTGCTGTCCTCCAGTGAATCAGGAGCACCCTGATGGAAATGCCCAACAATGAGGAGGGCACTTCATCTGACACTTGGGCTGAACTGCTTGGGAAATGACCTGCTGGCTTTACCTGCCTTTAGGTATGGTTTAAATGATCAGGAAGCTCACCTCGATTGAGAGAGGGTAAAGGAGAGTTGAACTCAGCCTTTGTGCCTCCTGGTGAAGTGATGGCTGCTCCTCCGGCTGCCAGGATGGAATTTTCACCTGGGGTATTCCCAACATGGCACAAAAGGGAAAGGGAGAGAATTTCTGTGCCAGACCATGGTTAAAACACACTGTAGGTTGGTAGATTGTAGATTTGTTGCTGCTCTTCTGACTGAGGTAGGGAGGTGACCTGGGGGGAGAGAGAGAGGCAGAGCTTGGATATAATTTTATAATTTCACCCTCATCCTGGAGAATCTGCGGCACCTGCAGGCTTCAGGTCCCTCCCAGCCCCTGACTCACTGCACATTTTTGAGCTGAATGCTAAATATCTGAGCTAAAGGCTACATTTTTGAGCTAAATGCTAAGTATTTTCACCTCCCACTGGCCCTTGGCAGGGCGAGCCCTGCGGTCCCGAGCTCTCAATCCGTGCAGGAATTGCCACAGCTCCCTGAATGGATGGCTGAGCCAGAGCTGAGTTTTATTAAACTTGCCTAATTTTAACTGTGGGCCAAACTCTGCTTCCTTTGCTTCTGTAAATGATCCCATTGGTTCCGCCTCGTCGGAGTTGCTGGAGTATTGCTTGCCTTTGAAGTAGTAATTTAAAAAAAGAAAAAGATTCATTGATTTTAGTTAAATGTGAGGATAAAAACCATTCAGGAAGCGAGGGGGGGATTTTGAGAGAGCGACTAAATACTCTCTACTTACACCTGCCATGCTGCCGTGGAAGTTAATTTTGGAGAAGCTGGAAATGAACTCTTTTTATAATTTTTTTTTTTTTTTTTTTAACATTGGTGGTGCTGGGACAGGCATTGGAGCAGGTTTTGGGTGAGCCTGATGCATCCTGGGCTTTCTGAGGTGTGAAGGGGAGGAGGACAAGAGGTTCTGTACCTGAAACAAAAGATGTCTGTGCCTGAAACTTGCTGGGAAAGCAACTTGAACTTTTCCTGCTGCTTTCAGAGTGGTGTTAGTGCAGGATCTGTTGTGGTGCCTGGTGTGATACTCCGGAATCACTGCTAAATCTGAGATTGCAGGCTGAGAAGGTCTCAGAGGTTTAGGAACTGCACCATAAAGGAGTGAAGGATTAACAAGTCTTTTTGCAGAAAGAAACAAAACAAAAAAAAATTCTTTGACTTAACCTGAGGTTTGGATATATGGTTCTTGAGGATTTGTGGAAGAAAGCTGCATGAGGACCCCTCTCAGATGAACTGTGCTAAGTGGCAATGAAAATAATTTTACCTTTAATTTTACTGTCTAATTTTAATTAGATTTTGCCTTTTGATTTAATGTTACCTTTAATTTTACCTCTCTGGAGCAGCCTAAATTCCCTTCACATACTGTCCATGAAAATACATAAATATTGCCTTGCTCTGGATTAAGACAAGTCATTATTGTGGCAAGATTGGGGTTTTTAATGCAATTTGAGCCCACTGCATGTAGCCAGAGGAAAGCAGTGAGCTCTCTGCCAGCAGAGCAGGTATCACCTGCTGAGTCAGAGGTTTACAGTCGGTGCTCAAAATCCTGTGATAAGGAACAAGCTGCACACAGATGGCAGAAGTTAATAGTCTGATCCTGCCATCAGGACACATAAAAGAAATTATCATCCACAGAAGACAGAGCAGTTCTGATGGCTTGGAATAGATCCATGCTGCCCTGTGCTCTGTACCCTCATTTATGGAGCAGCGTTATGGTTCTGTTGCACACTGTATTATTTTTAAACTAATAAATAATAAATAATTCCACAAGCCTGAGGATAACGGGGCTGAGGTAAGGAGTGTGTTGGATTTAATCTTGCAAGGAAATGCTGCCACTCCCATTGATTTCTGCTCCAATTAATGAAATTATCGCCCTGGCCTAAGCAATATGTTGATCTGGTGCCCAAGGATTTTCTAGCAAGTGGACTGGAAGTTTGTTCCCTTTTCCATATTGCAGGATTCCTGCCATGTTTTGCAGTTGGGAAGTTCCCCCAAAGCCTCCTCAGTGCTGGAATCCTGAGCCTGATGATAGTGGGAGATTGGTTATTCTGCTTTGTGTTTCAGTTGAAATATTTAACATTGGGGTATCACGTAGCCAGATCTCAATTCTTTTGTTTATCTAGAGGTGTTCTTGTCAATAAATCCTCTGTAAATGTAAGAAGGCAGTGGGAAACGTATCCAGTCCAGAAGGATCCATGTCCATGCTTAACCTCTTTAGCAAGAGAATAATTTATTGTGCAGCTTCTCTATAGCAACAATAACCTCATGTATATGTGAGAAGGGACAGTTGGTAATTTGCACGACTTTCAAAAATGTACAATGTTAAATAGGTGATAAAAACATCGTTGAAGGTGGGTCTGTACCTGTGCATTTTAAATGACTGGTAAAAAAATAATTATGCTGAAGACATCTAATTAATACCTGAAAAACTCGTAAATACATGGGGTTAGTTTATTATGTGATTTATAAGAGTTTGTAGCACGCTGAAGAAACAGAATGATGCAGATTCAAAGTAAAAATAAGTGAATTTAAGCAGTGCTTTGGGATCTGGGGCTCCTATTAAAATACCCCAAATTTTGGAGAGTGTCAGCCAGGAGTCATATGTGACTTTTCACTTCCAGATGGAAGGAATACCTGAGTACCCAGCACATCAAACGCTGATCTCAGACACTCCCAGCCCTGCAGTCCGCAGTGCATGGAAGCGACAAGTCCTTGCCTGAGCCAAGTTAAGCTGTTTCCATTTCTGCCTGGCTTTGCCCAGAGGGGAGGATGATTTGGGCACTGCTGAGTTCTTGTGGTGCTGTCCTTGCCCTCTTCCATAGAGAGGTTATCATGCAGAATTAGGATTTTTTTTTTTTTTAACCCCTTTTCCTTGGAAATTTGATTCCGATTTGATAATTTCATTGGAAATTTGATCCACTGTGCTGGCATCATTGTCTTTTTACTTGAACCTGGCACTGGTTGCCTTCCCAGCTGGGGTGCCTGGAATTCAAGATCAAAGTCAGAGATGTTGCAGTTGAATTTTCAGTGTGGGTTTGTATAAGTCTAACATGGCTCTCTCACCGCAAGCCAGAGCACGATAACTTTGGCACCAATGGGCCAACTCCAAAAAAATTTAGGTAACTAGATGCCCACAGGAGGGTAAGTTTGTAAAAACAGCTGTCAGTGAACACAGAGTAGTGATTCCATTACTGGTTAAGTGTGAGCTCTGCTCTTATTAGGCCTGAGAAAATCCATCCCAGTTCGGTTTCGGTTGTGTTTTACCATGAGTGGAAATCACTGTGAATTAATTCCCCCTCAGCAGCTCTGACAGAGGAGGAGGTTTTTCGTTTACCTGCTTGCTCATGCAAAAATGGAAGTCATTTTGAATTAAAGAACTGCATGTTTGATCAGTTCACCTGATTCTGGTATAAGGTGTTTTTTTTCTCCCTCCAGTTCCTTAGCGATTTTTAATGATGTTCCTTTGAAATGGGTATTTAGAACAGAGGGAGTCATTGAATGGGATGGTTACACTTAGATTAGAGCCAACTAAAACTTTGGGTCAGACAATCAAATGTGATAAAATTTCAGGTTCAATTGAGTAAGGTCTCAGAAGTTGAGGGTGATAGTAAAGTGAAATCCTGAGCAGTGAAAATCTGCAGTGAACCTTCAGCCCGTATCCCAGTGTGGGCTATTCCCTCTAGCCTGACTCTGGAGTGAAAAACCTCTATTTAAAATTCCCTCCTGGCAGGGAGAACAGATTGCTCCATCTTCAAAATTAAGGACAAACATTTTGTATTTCTTCCCTCCGTTCAGGACAATGTGCATTTATTCCACACCTGTTTTTCCAAGAGCCCAGTTCCATCACTGACTGCTGAACTTTATCATGGATATAAGTCCTATCCTTTATCCTCTGGAAACTTGAAAATATTGTAGCTTCCAGGTATAGTCTGGCAAAGACCAAGCTGGTTGTACAGTCCAGAAATCTTCTTGTCAGAAGGATCTGCTGCTCTCCAGAATAAGTGTGCGCTGTAAATGGAATTAGAGTGGGTATCTGGGAAGCTGGACAAAAACAGACCAAAGGAAGAGTTAAGAGCCAGATTAGAGTGAAATATTACAGGGTACCTGCCACATGAAGCCAGGGATGGAGCACAGGGATGATTTGGTGAAAGAAGCCTGCTGTTAGACAAATCAGCTGAAATGCAGGATTTTTAACAGTCCAGGTGTGGATTATCCCCTCTCTCCTCGGAGCACACCAACAGAGCCTGTGCTGCCCAGCCAGGCTGAGTTCTCCCCATAAGTATTCGTGTCAGGCCACACTAGCACAGAGAGTGGGCAGCCAAACAGATGTTCCCTGATAAATAACACTCCTCGGCCGGAGCTTTTTATTGGAAGCATTTACTTCCCTGATACTTGTAATGCAGCGCGACTTCTATGGCTCTTGTTTCAATTTTTATCCCCCCTCCCCTGTTCCCTCTCCTCCTGCTGCTTTATGGAGCAGTTTGTCTTGTAATCTTTTCCTTATTGCTGGAAAATTGTCCATTTCAAGCCGCGCTCCTGCTATCAGCTGTGCCAGATCAAACCCGGAGCAGCGGCCCTGGGGACAGACACTCCAATCTGAGCGCCGCTCTTGTCCTGTCAGGGCTCTGTCCTGTCCTTTTTATCAGCACTGCCAACCAGGAATAAGTCAATAAACATCATTCTTAAGCGCTGCTTTTCTCTCACTGGTTTTTGTGCGTTTTGCTCAAGCAGCAGGTTTTCAGGAGAGCATTCCCGACCACAGCTCAGAGCTGTTGGCTCTGTTCAGTCAATAATTTTTGGGAAGTGCCAGCCTGAACAATTCCCATCGTGTTAACTGAAGTACAAAGTAAAAATAATTAAAGCGGCCTGATCTTTTTATTGCAGGAATTATTTTGCGGCAGAAGTATCTCACTTTGAAAACCTGTGTTACACATGGAATGGCAAGATAATTTGTGTAGTTGCAGGGAACAAAATAAGCTAAACTTTGCTGTACTTTTAAAATGCAAGAGTCTGACTTTCCCCCTGTCAATTCCTGCCTAAATACTCTGACCCTGTCTCTCCATTTGGTTCAGCAGTGTAATGTATAGGTTAGTTTAAATGTTAAATTTGCTTACATGAATGTAGAATTAACTCCACCTTTTGCAGACCTGCAGGAAATAACCCTCTGGGTGTCACTTAACTTCCCAACCGATGGCACATTCGTATTTTGTTTGGAATAAGAACTGTATTGCAGGGAAATCATGCTCCATTCAGGTACAATTAAAAGGCAGAATGCTGTCATTTCTGAAAGAAAATATTCATTATAAGCAGTTTGTTTGGCTGCCAACCAATTAAGTGGCAACATCATCTACTGTATGCTGTGAGAAAAATCACCTTAGAAATATTTATTTTCAGTGTGCTGCAGAAGTATTTCTGATAATGAGTTTTTAATCACACTGTGATTGTTTTAATCATTGTACTTTTGAGTCATGGGCATGGGATGGGATATCCTGGGAATAATCCTGGGATATCTATCTCAGATGCTTGGGGGGAAGAAAAAACACAGTCCTGTAGGGAAACCCTTAAATGTGAATTAAATTGCTGGATTGTGGGAAATGCTTGGACATATTCATGTCCAGTTACCTCAGTGTAATCACCCTAATGCCTTCAATTTGAATTCCCAGGTTGGGGTAAGTCTTGTTCCAGTCATATTTCAGTTTTTTTTCCCCTCTGATTTTCATGGAAAACATACATCTGGATCAGAAATGCAATGTTAAAGCTCTTTCCTGCTCAATATGGAATCTTCCACATCCCTACCAACTCTTTTAAAAGCACTTTTTCATCACCTGTGTTATTTGAACCATCCTTGGCTCGCTGAAATTCCAGGACTCTGCTCAGATTAGGGTGTGCAGTTTGCAGTCCTGTTTAAAAACAGCTTCCAGCAGCTGCTGAGGACCCATCCCAAATATAAAACTCACACGTGGGACAGAGCACTTCCAAAAATCTGGCACTGGGAGATGCAGGTGAAGCCTCAGGCAGACAGGGAATAAATCAGGAGCAAAGCAGAGCAGCTTAATGAAGCAAGAGAGGCTGAATCAGTGTTTATGCTGATCAGATAATGAACATTCTGATTCACAGTCACAAGGAGATGAAACCTGGCAGAGAAATATGTCAAGTGAAGAGCAACAGGAATACAAAGGCAGGGATCCTGGAGGGAGTGGGTTGGTGAAGTCTGGAAGCTGCTGGGACACCCAGAAATCCTGAAGCCAAGGATCTCTGTTTGAGTCAGTTTAGCTAGCAATTTTAAATTCTGTGTTTTAGTGAATTTCTGTGTAAAGCCACAAGAAAATTGATTAAATGGAATCAATCACCATGGTCTGCTTGGACTGGCAGAGTTTGTCCCATCTTCAGTAGATTGCATAATTTAGGGTTTCCTTATGCTTCGACGTGAAGCCTCAGTTGGGATTACAGACTCTTGTTAGTGTTGTTTGAAAGCTATTTTATTTTATTTTTTTTTTAAGAAGACTTGTAAAGCTGGATACAGGCTTTAACTCTTTGACAAAGCTCTGATAAATTTTCTTCCCCCTGTGGAGTCGTGGATGTTTTTATAACTTTAGTGGTCCTGCTGATGTTGGAAAAAGTGTTTTCTCAGTAATATGGGGATGCAAATGGATGGAAGCAGCTCCCTAAGATGGGCAGCTAATTAGGAGCTCTGCTGTTCTGTACTGGGGATTGGCTCTGGGAGAGAGGACGAACAATAACTTGCTCTTGACACAGAAGATGCTATTGTGGGTCTGTGTTAATTAAGGAATGGAGATTGTGGCCTCATGTTAATAGAGGAGATACGATAGCCAGATGATTTGTCTGGAATGTGCACAGAGTGAATGCTGAGATTGTTTTGGTACATCTCGATAAGGAACCTGCAAGGCTAAAATGTAATAACTGTAACCATGGCGATGCTGTTGAATTAGGATTGATGTAATGTTGAGAACAAAGGTTGGTGAAATGTTTGATTAATAAATTTTTCCCCAGCACAGTAACATCCCTGGTTACTGCTGGGGACTCTAAGATGAATTCCCTGTTTTTATGGGTTCTGTTTACCTGTGTGCAAAGGAGAATTGGCAGTGCAGAACTTTTTCCTCTGCCTTGGTTTGTGTGGGATGGGGCCGAACATTTGGGTTCTTCCCCTAATCTGGGTGGGAAATTCTTACTTCAGACCACAATAATTGAAATAATTTACAGCAACCTCTGTTGCTTGGGGAGATGGGTCAAGCCCTTTCCTAAGTTCCGGTTTTGCAGTTGCCTCCTTCAACCCCAGATATTTCATTTCTGTGGAATATTGGAGCCTTCTCATAGTCATGGTCAACTTCTGTTTCTCCCCCCAAAAAGCAAGCTGTAACAATTAAGTTCAATAGTACTGGCTGAAGAAAACAAAGTCTTAATCCAATTTATATTAAGCTGCAATTTATTTCTCTAATAAACCTCCTCTGCATTAATATTTGGCATTTTATACTCCTACCTACCTTTAGAAATGCACTTTAATCAAACCCCTGTATTTCTTATTTCCTGCTGCATTATGTATCTTGCCTCTTGTTCAGGGTACATCACCACAATTTTTTACCTCTTTAATTATCTCTGCATCATTAATCTAGGCTGCTTCCCAGGCTGATTTTTTTCCTTACATGGGGTAACAATTTGAATTTCTGGGAGAGCAGAGCACTTGTGGCTGCTGGAGTTCCCTTGACATCTCACAGCTGATCTCATGATGTGTTTAGAGCTCTGTGCAGTTCCCTCCAAGTGGCTTTAAAGTCAGTGTATTTCACCCTAAAGAGTTTCTTTAACGTCTGAAATAGACTGATGAACCCTAGATGATGGTGCACGTGTATTCCTGCACATAATGACGTGCTCTCTTTGAAGCTTTGTGCAATCCATTTTTCTCCGTCGAATTTTGTGCTGGGGCAAAGCTGTGCCACCAAAACACTTGGAAAAGTGGGGATTTGTGGACTCCAGAGAGTTTAGCAGTTGTTGGATGTACCTGATGCTGCAGGAAATTCCAGTGATGAATTCCAGCCCCTCCTTGGATTTTTTGCTGGGAGCTCAGGCTGTGCTGAGCTCTGCACCAACACACAGCAGCCCCTTCCTGCCGTTGGTTCTAGGGGCTCAACTCCTGCACCCCAAGCTGCAAAACCTCAAAAAGCCCCCCAGCCTGGCTGTGTGAAATCCAGAGCTGCCTCTGTGGGCTCCCAGTTCCCTCTGCCCAGGGCTGCTCCTCCCCAGGGAGCTTCACCCCCATGGTTTGGGGACCTGCACGTGACCCAGGCTCCTGGTCTGTGGGAAGAACTGTGCCACCAAAACTGATTCCTTCTTCTTCAGCCCAGCTCTAGTTCAGGGTCTGGGTGAGAATGTTCTCTCTTGAGCTTTTCACTTGATGAGCTTTGTCCTCATCTCCTTCCTCAGTGGTTTCAAAAGCAGGAGACAGCGAAGTGCTCCATTTTCCTTTCAAATAGTTTAATTTTTTCACCCAGATAAGAACTTTTCTGTAGAGATTGCAGCCATCCAGCCCAGCTCCCCATGCTGGGATAACCTGGAGCTGCAGCTGAATGCATTAATTGGGCAAGGGAGGCTTTGGGCTCTGATTTTAGGGAGTGACAAACCCCCTCTCTTTGGAGTGAGGTGCATGCTGCTGGGAAAGGGCTTGGTTGCAGCTACAGCAGAAAATGGGAAATGCACGACAGGCTATCGACAGCTTCTCCCTGATTCGGTCTTTGAAAATTATTCTTCTTTTGCAGAAAGAGTGTTTTGATTTCATTGATTTGTTCTGACATTCTCAAAGTGGTCTCAAGAGGATTAAGATGCACAGTTCCCATTAAATTAAACTGGAATTGCCAACAGTTATGTGCCTGACATGCCTCAGGAAATCCAACTTTGGTTTGGATTTTTAAAAAATTTTTATTATGCAACATTATTTTGTGCTATTAACCCCCTGAGCAGGTGCAGCAGTGGGTTTGTGTGGATGATGGCTCCAGGTTTGGGAATCCTGGCCTGGTTCAGGAGTTTCTGCTCAGGGTGAGAGGCAGGAGAGGCTGCCCAGGGAGCCCAGAGATGCAGGAGCTGCACGCTCCATCAAAGCCATTTCTTTCACCAACAGCAGGTGAACTGTGCTCTGGAGTTGAGGCCCAACATTTGTGTTTAAATCTCTTTTACCTAACATAAAAGATGCTGTTTATATCTGTCAGTCAAGGAGCAGTTCCTGCTCCCAGTCAGTGCAATCCAGAGCCACCTGCCCAAATTCTGCTGCTCCTAAAACTCAGTTTTGTCCCATTTCTTGCCTCGTGCACTCTTTGTGAGCTGGACTCTGCTTTCCTCTGCCTATTGTCTTTAATATCCAGGAATAAATCTGCAGAGACACTGAAGCTGCACCTGTAAAAGGGCAATGCTCTCATTATGCTGATAGCTCAGGGCTTTAAAGACCCCAATTACATCTCGGGCTTCCTGCATAATGTTTGGCTCATCCCTCACAGAAGCCAGGCAGGCTCTATGGATAAATGAAAGGGAAATTAGAACTGCTCTGACTAGAGCTGGAGCCAATGTCTTTCTTCCCAAATCTAGGGGGGTATCATAAACAGCACTGTCAATAGGAGTCTGAAATGTGGCAGTGGCCAAATTATAATTTTTTTGCATTTAAAGTAGAAGTTTGAAGGTTTTTTTTAAATGGAAAATTATTCAAGAATAGAGTAAAACCATAACTAACTTAGTGTTCCTGGTGTTAGGTGGTTTGAAAAATGTGAGCAACAGAGAATCCAAGGAGAACATTCCTGTAAAACTGCCTTTCTCCATCATTTCACTTAAAACACTTCGATCCCAGATGAGTAAATTGTATACAGGGAAAATGAGGCTCCTGAAACCCTCCCTGGGCATTAGTGAATATTTGAAAATGGAGTTGTGTGAGTGGGGCTCCAGGTGAGCCCATGCTGATGTTACTCTTCATCTCCAAATTACTGCAGGAAATGGCTGGGGCCAAGCTGGGCTGAGCAAACAGCAGAGTACATTATTTCCATGAAAAGGTAACTATGGGCTGGAATTAAATTTTGCATCGTGGCTGTGAGAGCAGTGCTCTGGGAAATGAGCACATTAGGGCACACAGCTTCCTTAGCATCAGCTGCTCCAGCCTTTTAAGCCACATTTCTGAGAGTGCACTTCCTTCTTGAAAATTGGGAGCTTGTTCTATTTTTATAGAAATTAGCTGACTGGAAATTGGCCACGCAGGGACCACGGGGCAATTATCAGAGGCATCCATTGAAGGACTTGAGTAGTTTGGTGAATGTTGTTTTGTTTTCAGATAAAGTAAACAGTTTTAGTACTGAAGGGCATTTTAAGTACTCCCCTAACTTTTTCTTATGTTGTTTAAATTGTCTTGTTTCTCTTCCCCTTTAAAAACGTTTCTCTGTTTACTGAATTTTCCATTTTGATGTGCTTGAGCCCAGTTCTGTGACTGATTACCTTTAATTTGAGCATATGGGAGCCCATCCCAAGATGGAGCTGTACAAGGATGTTAATTTGAAAGGAGGTCAGCTGGAGATCTCATGAACAATTTAAAAACTCCAGGTCCCCTGTATGAGAAACAGAAGAATGGTTTTGGCAGCTGTGGTGCTCCCCTTAAAAAGAAAACAATTTCTGATATGCATGGGTTCACCAAAGCTTGTCTTCTGCTGGAAATGGATTATTCCTTGTATGAATCTGCTGATGCATTGCAGAAAAAAATCCATAGTCCTGCCTGTTGCACACTTACCTCAACACAGCGAGACTGCAGTGATTCCTGAAGGTGCCTGGTTTTCTGTACTGCCAGTAATAATGTTGGGAATGTGCATTGCAATCTTTTAATTCTACCTCTGCTCCTGATTTTAGAGTTCAGCTGCTCAGTGACCCCTTTTCCGTGGGAAGGGGCACTGCCATGTGCTGCATGTGTGTGAATAAAGGTCTGTGATCCAGCCAAGGCATTCCTTGATGATTAGAGCTGATAACCCTTGCCTGTCCTGCCCGGTTTCCTGCACTCAGACCATCCCAAACCCAGCTGGGTCAGGAATTCAGGGATAACTGCAGGGTGGTGAATGCTCTCCCTGGCTTGTAGGGCACAGCTCACCCAGCTCCAGCTGCTGGTTTTGTTTATGGGGCTTTGGGAATGTGACTAATTGTAATGGAACATAAATCTAATTTAGTCTTTGGTAATTCTGGCTGGCCAGGTCCATAGGTTCGCAGAGGGCTGGGATCCCAAAAGCCCTGTTTCCTTAAGGAATCCAGCTGACATTTCCTGCCTGTGTGACATGGATTGTGTCCCATCACTCGATGTGTGTCCCCAGGAGCCGGTGAATGCAGCTTTCGTTCCCTGCAGCACTCGGAGCTGTCCTTGTCACACTGACAGTGCCATGGATTTCCTACCCCGCCTGCTTTCTGGAAAGGGCTGCACACCCTGCTGTGCTGCACAGCTCGGCTTGGCCAGAAAGATCACTTTTCCTTTTAAATCCACTTCCCTTTTCTGTTTTTCTCTTGCTGGTGAGCATTAATTCTGTAATGACAGAGTTGTCACCACTTCCCAGGTGGTTTCCAGAGAGAAGGGAAGTGGTGCAGAGCTTTCTGCAGCTCACTTGCTCTTCCCTTTTGCTGCTGAACAGAGAATTCTCTGTGCTGGCTTCTTCCCTCTGCTTTATCACCCTCAGCAGCCAGCCTTACCTAATCCCAGCCCATATCAATCAATGATCCCTCTTCTCCTGTGCTTTTCCTTGCTTTCAGCTTTTTGGCTGTTTTCAACACCTCCTCGTGTCCCTGCTGACAATGCTTTTGAACAGATGCTGGGCTGTCCCTTGTCAGATCTGTTCACAAGCAGACATCTGGTGGCTCTCCTGCATGCAAGAAAGAGCTGGCATCCTTGTGCTCTCCCTGTGCACAGCAAATCAGGGATTCGAGGTAGTTGAAGTTGGAACTAAACAGGGGTGATTCTGGTGAGACTGATTATTTTATGGTATGGAGTGCTGTGAAATTGTGATCATCTCTGTGTTTTTATAGCATTACTTTTGCAGCAAGTGTGACAGGGTGAAGGTGTGAAATAGCACCCACCATTCCCGAAATGCTGACTAAAGGGGGTGCCTTTGTGGGATGACACCAGGAACTGCCCCACAGCAGCTTTTTGAGGTGTAGGGCTGATGGCTCTGCCGAGTTCTCCCCGCCTCAGTCCTGTGTGTGCTCTGCCATTTGTTTATTCACCTTTTCAGTCTTGACCAAACCCTCTTGCCACTCTTTCACTCTGAAGTAAAACAGTGGGACATAAATATTAACAGTGACTTTGGTCTGAATACCTGACCGCAGAAAAACAAATAACTGCATTCTTCTCCCACTTCCTTTCAATTTTTATCCACTGCTATTTCTGACTCCTCATCCCCCAATCTTCACTTTCATGGCATCATCTTTGCTGGTTTTTACAGGTGTGTCTAAATCTTAGTGGTGTTAACCCCAGCCTATCCCCAGCTGCCGAGTTCCTTTAATATCTCAATTTGAGAGCAGGATGAATGAATCCCTTCATCTGAAATAGTTCCCATTTCCCATTACTCATCTCTGGCAGGCTGCTGCCTCCCAAGATAGAGGGGGCTGGATGTGGGAACTCATCAGCCCCTTTTGCACATAGGTCAGAGACAGTGCTTAAAGGCTCTGTGTATGTTTAAGTCATTTTCATTATCTTTCTTGTCACAGTTGATTTTCGGTCTCAAATCTGCCTTGGTTTTCCTCCCCTCTAAAGTTGTCTTATCACAGTGTTCTTGAGGGTTACAGAGGTGAATCCAGCTTTTCTGTTTTTCATCTCATTGGTAGTTTTGTCTTATGCTTTTATGGAATGGCCCATCATGGGAAAGGAAATTGCTATTGGCAAGCTGTTTTCAAAAAAAAAAAAAGGGGGGGGGGCAAAAATCCCTGACCCAAACCTAAAAACCATGAAAACCCCACTGCAACCCCATCTAACAAACCTAACACCCACATTTATTCCCTGGATCTTACTCTGGAATGGTGTTTTTTCACTTAGTGTTTTTTTTGTTTAGTGGTTTTGTTGTTTTTTTTTTTTCCAAATGGTTTTTTTTTTTTTGTGGTTTTTTTTTTTTGGTTGTTTTTTTTTTTTTTTGGTGACAGTAGAGATATATTATACCTCACAGCAGAACTGAATTACCACCTGAAAATGAATGGTGAAAATTGTTGCTGCTCCTTTTTAATGCTTTAACTTGGGACATGTTTGCGAGAATATATTTTATAAAAGCCCCTCTGGCCTCAGTTTGCTTTAGGCACAGAGCAGAGGTGTGGTGCACTTGGTTTTCCTGTTGTGAGAGTTGAGAGGTAACAAAAATCAAAATCCTGAGAGGAGGCATCCAGGAGCCCTGTCTGTATTCCAGTGCATTCCAAACTGCTGCATGAGCCAACTCCACATCTTTGGAGCAGTTGAGACCACACACTGGAATTGTTCCAGTGTTCACAAAGCCTTTAATAATTTCTGATTAAAGGCAATAACTCCAGAGAAAAGTCACCCTTCGTAACGTGAGATTTGTTCACGTGTGTCTGCAGAGCTGGAGTCTCCATGGATAAATTCCCTGTATTCCTGAAAGCAGGAAGGGTGTCACAGTTTGTTTCAGTGGCCTGGGATATAAAATCCAGGCTGGAGTGAGAAGTTTGGGTTGATTGGTCTGGTTCTGGACATAAAGAAAGGAGAGAATTAATTAGAAGGGATTTGTGCGCTTGATGCATGATCTGGATGTATTGGTTTGTACAAAGTAACTTCACTGGTTGACCTTTTTAAGCGGAAATTTGAAGTTTTTCCAAGTCTAGAAACTCTTATGGAAAAAAAGATTTTCCATGAGTGCTTTTTTTCTAAAATTACCAGTTGTACCAGACATGAGGATTCTGACAGCACTGACAGACAGAATAGCCAAGCTTCTGCACCCAGAGTGGCTTGTGGTAGTCTGGACCTTGAGTTCATTCAGCTGCAATATTGGGTTCTTCTAAACATTCTTTTATTCCTCATTTGTTATTTTTGTTTTGTACCTTTTTAGAAAAACAAAACCCCATGAGCTTTAAACANAACTGCTGCATGAGCCAACTCCACATCTTTGGAGCAGTTGAGACCACACACTGGAATTGTTCCAGTGTTCACAAAGCCTTTAATAATTTCTGATTAAAGGCAATAACTCCAGAGAAAAGTCACCCTTCGTAACGTGAGATTTGTTCACGTGTGTCTGCAGAGCTGGAGTCTCCATGGATAAATTCCCTGTATTCCTGAAAGCAGGAAGGGTGTCACAGTTTGTTTCAGTGGCCTGGGATATAAAATCCAGGCTGGAGTGAGAAGTTTGGGTTGATTGGTCTGGTTCTGGACATAAAGAAAGGAGAGAATTAATTAGAAGGGATTTGTGCGCTTGATGCATGATCTGGATGTATTGGTTTGTACAAAGTAACTTCACTGGTTGACCTTTTTAAGCGGAAATTTGAAGTTTTTCCAAGTCTAGAAACTCTTATGGAAAAAAAGATTTTCCATGAGTGCTTTTTTTCTAAAATTACCAGTTGTACCAGACATGAGGATTCTGACAGCACTGACAGACAGAATAGCCAAGCTTCTGCACCCAGAGTGGCTTGTGGTAGTCTGGACCTTGAGTTCATTCAGCTGCAATATTGGGTTCTTCTAAACATTCTTTTATTCCTCATTTGTTATTTTTGTTTTGTACCTTTTTAGAAAAACAAAACCCCATGAGTTTTAAACACAAAATCTTGGATTCAGCTTAGGGAACTGAGCTTGCAGCTCTGGTGTGGAGCCTGGTTTGAGGTAAGGGGTATTTGTGTCCATTTGCATGGAGCAGCACTCAGGACTGGCCATCAGTGTATCCATTAACCCATAAATAAGTGTCACAGATAAGTTCTGGGTAAAATCAATGGTCCTGCTCACCAGGAAAAGTGTCCCTCAATGGCTCTGAATGTTCCCATTAGGGGCCTTGGTGTAATTCCCCCATTATCTCAAACCGGGCTCCACACAAGACCTGCAAGCTCAGTGTCCTAAGCTGAATCCAAGATTCTGTGTTTAAACCTCAAGGGGTTTTGTTTTTCTAAAAAGGCACAAAACAAAAATAACAAAATGAGGAATTAAAAAGAGTAATTTTTTTTTTTTTAAAAGGTGAAAATAAAAGATAAATTTCTCTGTGGCAGCCTGTGCCGGTGGTGTGCTGTGAGCGCTGCCCTTGCAGGCAGACAGGCACAATCTGATTGCTTTTCAGGTTGCCTGCTGTTTGGAAACGTGTGCTGCTCTCATTTCCCCTGTTGCTGAACAAACAGCCATTGATCCCTCTTGCGTGTGTTTTGAAGCAGCAGCACCCAGCACTGGACCCCAATGTGGAGCCTGTGTGCTTGGTGTGGTATCCAGCTCAAAAGTGAAAACTGCCTCCGAAACTGGAACCAGCCTCGTTTATTGCTATCGATTCTGTTAATGAGCAAAGTGAACACATCTGAGGAGAATGCTCAGGTTATTCATGCACACCTGCCCTGGGAAATGGGAATTTGGAGATGAAATGTGAATGGGCTGTGATGTCAATACCAGGGAAGAATCTCCTTTCAGCAGGAGGGTGGTTCAGGCTGTGTGAGTGTGGGTTTGCTCTTTCTTCCACTGGAGCATCGTGAGCTGCAAACCTGCTGGTGCAGGTGTGGGGACAGAGGGCAGAGTTTGCATCGTTCTGGGGTAGGATCTGTGCTTTCAGGAGTAAAAAAGCACAGTGGATTTATCAAATATGGATTTTGTGTTATGTATATCTTTAATGGTTCGTGTATGTGTTATTTTGCTTGCTGTCTGCCATTTTTGCAGCATGTCCCAATTATTGGTTCAGTTCTGTGCCTGTCTGATCAGAATTCCTGCCCCTGCACCTCTGTTTTGAAATAGGACTGGGAGGCCTCCTCCTCGTCCTGCCCATCGTATTTGGTACATGCATATATTTAAGGGAATATAAGCTCAGTTTCCTTGCAGTATCATAGCTGACACACTGGACAAAGTGTGGGTGAAGGAGATTTAACTGAAAAACTGAAGATGGAAAAAACCCCAGACTTAGGCTGTGATTTTTGTAAGGAGGTCAATCCCTTAATTATTTTTTAGTTCTTGAAAGTATCCCTACTAATTGAAATATTGACTGTGTAGACAGAAAATATAATAGAGAAACAGGTCAGTGGTTGATTCATTAGTTGTATGCACGGGAAGGGTCAAAATTTTTCCAGTCTTGGACCTGTGGTAATCCCCCAATGACATTCAAACCATTTGCACCACCAAAGGATGAACTGCAGTTTTTCTCTGCTTTGGATGGTGTTGCATATTATTGGTTATTAAAATTTTAACCTAGCACTGCAATACAGGTCAGCCTTGGCCTTTGATATGGATTATATCCAGATATGAAGAGATTATTTAGTTCAATTAGTGAGGCCATGTCTGTGCAGAGTCATAAGCCTTATGCAAATATTTTAATTCCTAATACATCAAACTAATAAATTAACTCATGGCTGTATCCTTTGTAATTATTCCTGCTATGGAATTCATGTGCCAACTGATTTTTACAGCACTTTCAGGAGAGAAAGGGAGGATGAGGAAAAACCCTGGTTTGGATCTGAAACAAAACTTCAAAGAAAACTTTGCAATTTTACTACAAGGTTTTCTTAAACTTACTGTTAGATAAATATCAAGACATTTCTTTCCTAAATCTTGCCACAGACTAAGAAAAATAAAGCAGAATCAAACAGCAGCAGGACACTGTGAGTTTGGGCTCATCACAAATTGTCTCTGTCACAATGTGAGGTCACACCTGAGAATACCTAATTGTCTCTTGTTCTTCAGCAATTAAAAGCTGAAGTTTTGGTTCTGTGTGTTCTGCAGACATCATCTGGAGGTGCTGATCCTGAAATTCAGTGAAATTCAGGTGCTCACCAGGGACTGGGGCAGCTGATGAGGCTGGTGCATGTACATTTACCTCCTGGGCTTGCCATTTAATTGAATCTAAAATCAATTTTCAATTAGTGGTGGTTTGGCACCTCGTATTAGCTGTTGGAATTGTGAATAAGGGTAAAGAGTAAAGCATGCAAATCTCTAATTACTTTTACCTTAATGAAATGAACATTAGCAGCATTAGGAAGAAATGTGCTGAGTACCTAAAGAGCTCGGAAGGAGAATTAACACTGCTGTGTCCAGGGGTGCCAGCCTGGCCATGGGTGTGGTGTTACTGCATTTATCACAGCTAAATGGAAATTATTTTGGCTGCTGATGGAGAAACAGGACATCCCCTACATAACATCCCAGTGGCTTGGGTTATTTTGCTTGAAATGGGAACAAAATCTCATAGCAGGTCAGTCAACACTTGCATGTTAAATCAGCCCTACTCTGTGGGGGGAAAAAAATAACTGGAAGCCTCAAACTGAATTCCTCTTAGATTTTGCAGGTCTGAGACAAAATTAATTTTAAAATGTATATTATGGTGCGAATGGCTGAACAACCTGGAGAATGTTATCTGCAAGTGGGGTTTTTACTGCTAATTGTCTTTAGTTTCTAAGATGCCTGGTTTTCCAGGCAGAGGATGATGTCTGTCTTCTGCAGCCCAAGCTCCTGGCCCCTTTGCTGTCGGTGCACTGCCTCCCCTCACAGAGGACTGGTCAATAACTCTGCATTCTGCTCCATCCTGCCAGTCTATTCCACAGTGACCATTATTTTGCAACCATTGCCTTTTAGGCTATTTGTTTTAAATTGTTGCAACACAAAATCAATACAGCAGAGGAGGCCTCAAATGGTAAACACTGAAAATGGGAATTCAGTTTCTCCTGCTCACCCTCCCACTTGTGTTCTCATTATTTTTAGCACGGAGGATTGCGTGCTTCTGTTTCCCCAATTTCCAACAAGTTTTACTTCTGTGACAGCCCAGGTGATTTTCTTCAAAGTGTTTCTGTGGAAAGTCTGCCCAGGTCTTCCACAGGCTTTTGAGATAAGGTGAATGATAAAGAGTGGAGGAATAGTTGGGATGTTGTGAGGACAATCTGGATGCTCTTTGTGTCTTGTCCTTTTTAAAGGACACACAAAAAAAAAGGCAACAAACCAAAACAACCCCACAAACATGTAATTCCTGTTTAAAAAAAATAAATTAGGGAAGTAATTCCATAGTCTGTGTATGTGTGGTATCTGAAGCAGGAATTAAAAAATCTTCTCTTGGAGCAGCCGATTCTGACACCCCTGGATGTTTGCTTTGCTGCTCTGGGGGTGAGGGGTGAAGGGGTCACTGGAGGTGCCCCCATCGCCCCCATCGCCCCCATCGCCCCCATCTCGCCCATCGCCCCCATCCCTGCTGGGCTGCTCCCCATCCCAGCTGGCCCCTGTGGACCCCGGCTGCCTGGAGGATGAAGTGGAGCTGCTCCAGGCTCACGTGTCCCTGTCCCTTGCTCTCCTCGCTCCCAGGGTAGCACAGGAACTAATGGAAAAGTCACAAGGGAGTTGGAGTGCTGCTATGGATTTTCTTTGCTCCCTTAGTGCTGACTGATAGGTGAGGTTTTCTTCACAAGTCATGTGGCTGCAGATGGCCTGGGTTCAGCATCCACACTTAAATCTCTCCCAGTTCTGCCCAGGTTCAGTTCAAAGGCTGGGTCTCTGTTTTCTGACTCAGTCCCCTTTCTACAATTAGAATCTTACCATTAGCTAATTCTGTTAGCAGAATTAACTGCAGTAATTCCTAACAAAAGGGCCAACTCCTGGGCTGCACCTTGCATTGGTTTCCTGCAAATACTTCCATGTGTACATTAAAACTGTATTGTCTGGATTCTTTTATAGATTTTTTTTTTAAAAAATTATTATTTTCAAAGAAATTCTTAGGAGCAAATAGTGTTTCTTTTTAGGCTTGGTAGTTAGGGCTGCTTGAAGATGAGAATTCCTTTGGAGTCAGTGGCTTTTCACTGCTGCAGTGCTAATTAAGTTTGCTGGAGGAGAAGGAAAAGAGGCGGATCTTGACCTTCTATATTAATTTTGTGTAGTTACTGCTGTACTTTCTTTTCCTTCTCTGCTCTGTAGACCCAACAGACTCTGGATTTTAATTAACTTTTGTTAATTGCCTTATTTGTACGACCAAAAGGGGGATGTTTGGCCCCATCCCACTGACCTTTGACAGAATCTGGGTGATGCTCTCAGTGCTGTGGTGAGCGATCTGTGCCACAGGAGGGGCAGCGGTGACCCTGGAGTGACCATTAAGGTGGGGTTGGGACCTTCAAGGTCACCTTTCACTACCCCACGTCGCTCAGATCCAGCCTGAGATTTACTCTTGGTCTAATTAAACCTTATGAGATCCCCACGGGTCCCTTCTGAGCTGGTCCAGGTCCCTCTGGATGGCATTTCATGGTGGGATGCTCCTGTTGAGCTCTTTTCTGGGGAAAAGCAGCTGCTCTGGAGGTGCAGCCTTCACCACACACAAGATTTCAGGTCAGTTTTATAGGCAGAGAGCTGACAAAAATCTGCTTGAAAACACTGGTCAGGTCTGAGAGGTTTTCTGCTGTATTTTCTAGTGTATCTTGACCCTTCTGTGTTCCTTGTTAACTTTCTTTATTGATGCTGTGGGTCTTCAAAGGCAAAAAAATCTGTCAATAAATGCTTAATGATAGTATGGATTATGGAAAACAGAATATGTAATGATAACAGGGAAAAAACACAGACATTGATGGTTTGGGCAGGGAATGCTATCAACCCACAAATCCCCTGAATTTTTACAACAGGGAATGCTATAAACCCAAAATACCCTGGATCTTTACAAGCAAAACAGCATTAGCTGAGATAAAATGAGTGCTTGCAGTTGTTCCTATAACCTTCTGGATGTTTATGGACATGCTAAATGGGATTTTGTGTGAGAAGCCATTGGCAACCATAATTAAAACTTCCCCAAACATATATTATTTATGGTGCACTTATTCTCTGTAATAAGTAAGAATTTAAAGGCTTAAGGAGCTTCAGATGAACTGCAGCAACATGTTAATAACCTTCTATATCTTATTGAGTACTTCAGCTCTTTAATGACTTTTACTGTTGAAGTGTTCTGAAAGTTTATTTACCAGTCTGTTTGTGGTAATTAGTAGAGTTATTTCAAAATCCAAACATTTCCAAGTGCTTTAGCTCAAGATATCTTACCCTCGTCCCGTTTTATGAAGTTCCTAAATGTATTGTTCCTCACCAACGCTGGCTGCTGCAAGAACAACTGAAAATATGTGTAACTTGTCCCTTAGACAAACAAAAGGAGCTGTGAAGAAAAATCACCAAAGGGAAAACCCTGCTCCCAGATAATGCCAGAGCTCCCGAAATTCTTTACAGGGGAGCAGCTGATGTAAATGATGCCTCTGTTCTCTCAGGCACCACCAAGGTGAAGTAGGGAAGGCTCTGCTCTCCTGAACCCAAAATATTTTTCTTTTTACATATGCAGAAAATCTTCTCAGAGGATGTTGCCAGGCGGCTGGGAGCTTTGTGTAACCGAAATTCCTGATTTTCCTGTCACTTAATCCATATTGCAGAACATTTTTTTTTGTTGTTTTTCCCCTTCAATGCTTTCATTGACAGAGCATTGTTATTCTTGGAGCCTTCAGCTGCCCGTGGTAACTCCCCTGAAGAAGAATCACTCTGGGAATTTTGTAACGAGGCATCATTTGCAACTTTTTTTTTTTCCAGCTCTGTGCATTGATTATTTCTGCTTAACATTTAAAGATAAATTGATGCTGTGGTACACAAGGATTAGCATAATAAATAGGAAGATTGCCAAGCCTTTCTTCAGGTTAAGCAAGAGCCAGCCTGTGTGCAAACCCTGCAATTTGTGTGACTTTGGGAAAAAGTGATGATAATAACCTGCAAATACAGAATAGGCATCTTTATTACTCCTCTGGCAAATTCAATATTTTAAAATTTTTATTCACCAGAGACAGGATGTCTTGGATCATCTAATTCTACATTTGAACCTGACAGTCCTTTACAAGCAAGGACAGCTCAGCAGTGAATATTAAATTGTAAAAATAAGGAAGTGTTCTTTCAAAGGGCAGAATACATTGGTAATGTCATGTGTTATAACCTATAAACTGTACCTGTATAAATACTTGAAAGGCTGTCAGGCTGCTTAGATAAAAACTTGATGTCTCCAGCAAATAAATCTTTATAATGTGTTGACCCTCTATTTTTCTTGAGCCAGTTCAGCTCTGGAGAAATCACTAGGACCAGGAATGCTCCATCAAGCTGCTGGTTTTTGTGATAACAGGAGTTTGTCAAACTTCTCTCTGAGCTGGAGCCTGAACTTGGAAGTGCGGTGATGCACAGGAAGGGAGGCTGAAAGCTCTGGAATGCTGTGAGTCATCTTTGCAATTGTCTGGATGAATATCTGCCTTTTTAGTGCTTTCAATTATCCCTGTTTCTGAGGAAAACTAATGGTTCTGCAGAGAGAAAGTGGCGGTTTGGGTACTTCTGGCAAATCTCCTTCGCTTTGTTCCACTTGGAAACACGTCACGCACATTTCAGGACTTAGTCACTGCCAGCCAGGCAGGTTAATGCTGCAATTTGCAGCCCCAGCAATTAGCCAGCGATGGTGAGATGATGAATCCCAGGATCAGTGACAAATGAACCCTGGCTAATTGCTGGCTTTAGCTGGTATGATAAACCCACACCTCATGGCTGGGAAATGGTTTCTGGACGCTGCATCTAAAGTTTGGGGCTTTGCTCTTTTCCCCAAGCATTTATCTGATGAATTCTCTGCATCTCCAGAGCTGAACTGGCTCCAGAAAAATAGAGGGTCAAGACAGAAATAGGAAAATAGAGGGTCAAAGATTGCTTTGCTGGAGATGTCAAGTTTTTATCTAAGCAGCCTGACAGCCCTTCAAGTATTTATCTGGTGGGGAAGGGTTACAGCACTCACCTGCATTTCCTGTGGAGGGGGAAAAGCACCTCCTTTCATTTCCATCTGCATCCCTTGAGTTCATCTGGCACCTCCTCCTTACCCCTGTGTCACCTTTTGTGATCCTCTGTGACCTTGGGCCACGCTGACCAGTATTTATTATTTCTCTTTGCTCACTTTTCTTGCTCACATCGACCTCATGGCTGCCTAATGGAGCACAGAGGAGTCAAAGCTCTCTGGGTCAAAAATCTTTGTAGTTCAGCACTTAAATAACCAGTGCAGTGCTCTGGTCTTGCTGTCTGCAACGTGCTGCGAAGAACCTGTTGGCAAAATTAGCTCATAAAATCACATTTCACATAAGGCATTTATAGGTTTTGGCTGGGACTTTTAAATTCACTGATCTTATTTTTATCTCTTTCTGTTCTGCGTTGTAAAGTAATCAAATCTTGCCTTGCAAAACCCAACAATGCTAACCCAGGGAAAGCAGTAAGATCTTCTAGAATTTTTCACACTCTGTGCCTTGTGCTTAGTCAGCTGTATTAGAGGGGTTTATAAAAGATTCTTCATTCAATTCCCTCTGTGAAGGAGGTTTGTATGGGCCACAGTGGCTTTTCCTGTGCCTTTTTCTTTTCACCTGTTTAGTCACCTCCTGGCAGGACACCCTTAGTGCCTGGCGAAAGGGGTTGAGAAATTGAATTTTAAAGGAATGATTTTTCAGGTGAAAATCTTCGTGCATACAAGGCATTGATGAGAATGTAGAAATGGCAAAGCTAAAGCCATTCTGACAAACACAAATTGGGAAAACTTCAGCAAAACCTGAGATATTTCAGTTTGGTTTGCATCTTGTGCTCTTCCCTAGGTGTCTGTTGGGGAGGTTTAGCAGCTGAACAGGAAACCTGGAGATGGCTGGGCAGGCAGATTGAGAGGGAATAGGCTGGGCTGCCTTGGTTGGCTGCCAAAGGAAGGTTATCGGATGCCCCGAAAGGGGAAAGTGGTGAATAGAGGTTCTAATGTGAAATGTGGACATTTTTCATGGTTTTTGTCACCTGTGGGACAAGGTCCTCCAAAGAGCTTCTTTCACTCTCCACACAGGTGCCTCTGAGAAACCTGGTTTACCAAAACAATGAACACCCCACCACAAAGAAATAAATAAAAGGATCCTCTTGACTGCTGAGTGTGACCTGAGAGCCAAGGAGAGGCCAAGTCCAGGGCTCTGGGTTGGTGCCCGGGCTGGGAAGCGGAGCTGCACGGCAGCAGGACCGTGTGCTGAGCTGGTTTTTGTGATAATGAACTCTGTGTGCAGCAGCCACGGGCCAGGGCTGCCTGAGGCTTCCTCAGGTCACCTCACCTGTGGCTTTTCCCGACCTTACAGAGCCTGGCTGTGCAGCCTTGACTGTGCTGTTCGAACAGGGGGCAGCTGTGTGATTTTATGTTCCTGAGGTTCAGTGCATGATGATGAATGGGCTCTTTTTGCTGGATTTTGCACACATTTAAAGAAATCGGTTCCAAGAAAGCTTCCCTAAATTATTCTTGTAGCTCTCTTTAGCTTTAATTGGTAAATTACTTCTTGCAAGTCTGAGAAAGGAAGAGCCTTGTTTCCTGGAGTGATTTGATTGGCAATTTAGAGATGATTTCTTAAACTGGAAGAGTGTGTATTTCATAAGATTTAAATATAAAATTGCAGAACTGTTCAAGGGCATAATTGCCCTGCTTTCTCCTTGAAACATTGTTGTGCTGGATGTGTGTACACCAAACACGTTCTTGTGACATTGGCACTGGAAAAGGAACACGGGTAATTTCCTGGGAGTCGAGAGTGGAGTGTCCACTCCATTCCCGTATCTCCTCTCTGCAGGGAAGTCCCAAAGCTTTTCTGTCAATAAACAAGCTTTAAACCATAATCTTCACATATTTGTAGGCAATTGGTTTCCGTTGCATCCTTTCAGATTATCTGGTGTTCATGCTTCTTTGGTCTCTTAGCTTGTGAACTTTTTTTTTTTCTAGTATGTATAAAAAGTTAATTTGTAACAGGGACAAGTTGGTAGAATGAAAAGGTGGATAAAAAAAATTACCATTAATAATTATGAAGAAACCCTGTAAGATCTCCAACACAGAGCAAACTCCAAGCTGGTAGGGGCAGGGCACAAACTGATTGGAGATGTTTTGGCAGCAACGACAGGAGCTGGACTTTGGCTGTATTAAATAAAATGACAGCTACAGAAAGGCTGCAAATCACTTTAGGCAAAATATTAATAAAGGCCAGAATGTCTCTAATACTTTATGCTATATCTAATTATTAATAAGCTCTGTTAAATCTCTCTTATTTGACTGCATGGAGTCATTGACAAGCTGAGGCTCTGCCAAGGGAATTACCCCTTCAGTCCCTGGGCTGTCCAAGTGCGGCATCTCTGCTGCTCTGTGATCATTTATTGCGACCTTAACAGGATTAAAACTCGGTTTCAGCAATAGCCTAAACATTGCGGTGGAGCACTGCAGCCATCCCTCACTAGCCGGGTAGAAAAAAAATTTATTTCCTCTTTTCTTTAACTTTTGGCATCCTTGATGTGCCCAGCTCAAGAGCTTGTCATTCCTTAACCCTTCCCTGCTGTAGTGGGGCCTTCATCAAAGCTCTCTGTGCCCTTATTGACAGTAATGAGAGCAATGCATCACCGGTCATTGCTCTGGCAAAAACCTCAAGGGTTTGATTCACTGACATCCCTTGCCGGACTCCTAAAATCCTCTGCAGTCCTAAAGTCTGTCAGGAGCAGTGCACGTTTCCTCTTGCACAGATAAATATTGAGTATTTAACTCTATAATCGACATTTGAATTCTAGACACTTGTCATGATAAACAAGTCAGTATTTGAAATGAAAGATTTCCAGTGAAAAGATATCCCTTATTTCCAGCCTGGCTGGTGTACTGAGGGTGGGGGAAATGAATCAGTGTCGGCACAAAAGGCTGATTCTCTCAAGCCTTCCACAGCCTTGGTGTCTTCTGATAAATCCCGCATTTTGCCGTGCATTAATAGGTTCTCCTTGTGCTGTGCATTGGAGAGCCACGGAATTTGATAAGGGAAGATAAGAAGCCCTTTCAGGCTTTTGCATCACCCTCCAACATCTCTGTGGAGCTCCACAAACGCTCAGAAAAACCAGCAGCAAATGCAGCATTTCCTATCCCACCTCACGGAGCTTTCCTGGCAGGGACCTGCAGCACAGGAATGTTAATTCCAACATAATCTGGGCTGCTTCACGTGGCTTTGGAGGCTGGCAAGGTGAGGTGCGTTCCTGCCAAGGCAGCAGAAACTTTGCTGAGGGTGCTTTTAGCAGCTGGCTTTGCTCTGAGAGCAGCAGCCACTCTGGAATGGTGGAAAAGCTGTGGGAAAATGTGCCTGAGGCAGTTTTCCTGGGTTTCTGCAACTCTAGTCCCTAGGTGCACCTGTTTCCCTAAACCCGGGGGAGTTTGGTAGCCAAACACTGCTGGAATTTCCCAGTGATTTAGAAGTTTCTCAGAAATGTGACCCTGAGGTCAAACAGTGTTTATATGTCACCAAGTGGTGGTTTATTTCCCCTGGTAAATTCTGTGCCTTGTTTTTGCAGAATTATCCAGCGCTAATAGATGCTGTTTCTGGCTTTGGGGATTTGAGCTCTGGAGGACATCCTCCGAAGGATGGATTTATTTTTTTTATTATTGTGTGTCCTGTGCACTGGCTGGAATTTAGAGTTGATATGTGCCTAATTCTCTTCAGGTTACTGCAACCTAATGTTTCAAAAGAAAATTCAGGTTGGGATTCTCGTGGGAGTTTTTGGGTCTTTTGATGGGTTCCCCTCCACCCCAGCCAGGCTAATTCTATTTCTTAACATATCAAACTGGGAGGAGTTTTTTCCTTCTGTCTCCAGGATGGGAATTACGGTTTCTGGTGCTGTTGAGGGATATTTGCTGCAAACAACTTGTTGACTGATGGTTTTGCTTTTACCTGAAGGTTGCTCAAAGCTAATGTCGCAGTGCCTCGGAGAGTTGGATAAGAATACAAATTTTCACACAGGGGTTGCATAGATAAGAGTGCTAATTCACCCCCGAGGCCCTTTTTCCATGTTCCTGCAGCCAGACTGAAAGGGGAGAATCCAGTGGGGAATCTGCCGGGCTATCTGAAATCTTTTTAAAGCCTCCTCATTCCCATGGCTGGGGTTCCTCTCTGTTGGATTGGTTTTCCTTGTAGGAACGGTGAGCTCTGCCAACACTTCTGAAGAACAAAACAGAAATTATTTTGTGCAACATGGGTCGCTTAGATTGGGCCTGGAGAGGAACTCACAGCATCTGAGACAACACATGAGACACAAAGTGTGTGAGGATCCTGGTGGAGCTGAATATCACAAAATGAAACCCTGAGGGCTCAGCACTCGGGGAAGGCAATGCCATCTCCTTGCTTTTCACCCTGGATTTTTCATTGTGAACAGGATAATTTCAGTAAGTGCTGATAAGGTGCTGGTAAATCTCAGCCAGCTCAAGGGTATGACTGTTTTGTTGGGACTTCAAAAGAAATTGGAAAATGAGGTATGAACAGAAGATTTTTGTGTTATGGGATTTCATTTTGGTCCAGGAGCCACAATTCTCATTGCAATGATTGGTGAAGTCCCAGTGGATCTGATAAATAATTGACTGAAGGTGGCTGCGGGTGGAGCAGAGGGGAATGGAACAGCAGTGGGGTCAGCAGCAGGTTGGCACAAATAAGGGGCAGTGACAACTTCAGTGCTGTATTGATCAGGCCTGGTGAAAGGGGGAGATTTGTGGGGTCAGGAACTGCATCAGGAACGGCATAAAAGCGTCCCTGGCTCTAGTCCTGTGACATATGGACAGAAAACACACATTTGGGTTTGAGGAATGGCCAGCACTTGGGGAAATGTGGGCCTTGGCATTGGACCCAGAAGAGAGCACTCTTTTTATGGTTCCTGGTGAAGGGAAAAAGGGAGGATTAAGAGGTTTTGAAGGAAGGGCTCTGGAGCTGCTGGAATGAGTGGAAAAGAAGCCGTTGAACTCTAAGCCATTGTGATACTTTGCCTTGTGTTCTAGAAATATTTGTCTGCTCTTGCCCAATACAATATTCAAAGGCCCTACAGGATGGGCTGTGAGCTCAGTTTTCAGTGCAATGAGTGCCAAAAAATCTCATTGAAAACGTGGCTTTAGACGATGATGGCAGCTCACATTTCACTGCTATCCATGGCGTGGTTTTCTCCTCTCTATGGACAAATAACTTACAGCAAACAAGTATCTGGAAGCCAAAATCCTGACGGGTTTATTCTATCAGTAGCCCAAATATTAACATTAAACATTCCCTAGTGATGCCTAAAACAGGGCTTACCTGAAACAGAGACCAAGACAAAGTCAGGAGAATAGAAAGGAGATTAATTTGTTAAAGGTCTTGAGGAATATTCAGGGCAGAGCCCACTTGAGAGGCTGCACCCAAAATGGACCCCGAGTCACGAGTTCTTCCCATTTGATCAGTTCTGTCCATTCCCACATCGAGCCTCAATCCTCCAGTCACACCTTCAGGTGATGATGTCACCCACCCCAACCTGCTCCCAAAATTCACTGCTGGTTTCATATTTTGGGGCTCTGAGACAGCGAAATGTCCTTGGATTTCCAACTGAGAGGAATTGCTTTGGCTAAAATGCTGGGAACAGAGGTTTTTAGCACTTTATGAAGCCTAGAACTACACCAAAGCTACAGATAGATGAAAAACAGGAGCTAAAAAGCCTTAAGGCATCACTGGAGGTGCCCAGGCACTCAGTTTTGCCCATGGGGAGGCAATCCCTGGCTGCTCTGTGCTTTCATGGCCTGAGAACAGAAAAATCAACTCCACTGGGCAATATTTGTGTGGTTTAGGCTTTTTAGGAGTAATTACAACTTTGTTTTCTAAGGGAACCTGGAAGTTCCTGCTTTAGGTCGTCTTGGGTGGCCAGGAGTGTTTTTGGGATGATCCCCCAGAAGCCTGGAGCACCTCTGGGGCTCGGCAGGCAGAGGGGGGAATCACACAGAGCAATTTCTTTCATGGCATCTTCAGAGTTAGATTGGATTTCCCCGCTCCCACCAGCTAAAATAAGGGACTGTGAATAAAACTCAGAATAGGGTAGAATTTATCAAAGCTTGGAGTTATGAAAGGTTCATTTGAAGTCTCATTTGAGGCAACTGCTCAGGAGCTCTGTGGTGCTGGTTAAAAATTTAAAGCAGAAGACAATTTCATAATTTTTTTATTTTTTTTTTTTTTACAAAAATTATACTATTTTTCATCTTGTTCTGACAGTTCTGGAAAAAACTCAGCTATAGCTGGAGAGAGCAAGAAGTGAATGGGAGAAATTAAAATATAATACTAATATAAACTAGCACAAGTTCAGTGTAGCTGCACAAAGACTTACCCTAGCAGCAATGGCAGAGGAAATACTCACTCACTGCAGGGGCTCTGGGGTCTGGGCATGAATTTCCTTCTCCTTGGATGACCTAGACAAGAAAACTGGGGAGAACTGAAATGATAAACAGGGACCCTCTTGGTGCTTAGAGACTTGTGGCAATTTGAATTTTTTCTGTCCCTAGTTCATCCTGTGCTGCCCACGAGCTCCCTTTCCATCCCTCCTCATGTCCTGCAGTCCACAGGACAAGAAATGACCTCCTTTTCCACCTTCCCCTTTCCTCCCTCTAGCTGAGGTGCTCCTGGTGACCGCTCACAGATCCTGGGAGCAGGAGCTGTACCGGGACCTCGATGGCGTTTGGGATATTTGTGTTTTTTGTGTCTCTGCACTGTAATTTATAAATCCCCTGTGGTCAGGGCCTCTCCCTGCTGTGTGTGCAGCTCCTGACACCATTTCCCACCCGCCTGGCTTGGTCTTTAGGTGCCACCTAAGAAATACGAGTAAGAGCAAAGGAGCCTTCTTATCAGTCTTGAATTTATCCAGAGTATCAGCTTCAATAAAGTGCCATGAAGTTTCTAGTTTATAAAATTTATCTGAACTGAACAGCGAGGGATAGATAATCCAAAAGGGGAAAAAAAAAAAAAAGTATGTGCTGTAACATCAGAACGTTTTTGATCCTGAAACTGGGCCTGTGCAATTAATCTGGTTTCCCAGAAGCCAGCAGGAACTTCCAAATGTGAAATTATTCCTCTTCTGCAGAAATGAAAGGATTCAAAAGATCAGCCTCAGCAGTTTCTGCTGGGACTGTGCCCAGGGTATGTAATTTATTTTCTAATTTTTTTTCAATTAGATTATTTTTTTCTCTCTCAAAAGGGAGGATGTCCGATGATTTAATCTAATCTAGTTCACTTATTGTTTTTATCCTGCTGAGCCTCTCACTGCAAATCCAATGGTGTTCTCACAGCACAGACCTTGGGAGACCTCCAGGGAACTTTTGCACAGCTTTTCCTGTGGCAAAGTCTACTTGGGGTCGAGATCTTTGTTGTGGTTGCAATGTACAGAACATTTCCATCTCTCTGTTTTTTGTCAGGAAAGATCTGGGCTGAAGACAGGGTCAGAAACGCAGCTGTAATGGTGAAAACTGAGGAGCATTTAGAAGATTAATTTCTTAAAGGTCATCTTTATCTGTTCTGTAGCCATTTGGCTCCATAGCCAGGTGTTTAGTGTATATATATATATATGGGGTTTTTTGGGTTTTGGTTGGTTTTTTTTTTTTTTTTTTTGTGGGAGTGCCACATTTCCAGGTTTGCTGTAGGGATCTGTGCTGTTTGTTCAGGGTGAANTTGTGTTTTTTTTTTTTTTTTTTTTGTGGGAGTGCCACATTTCCAGGTTTGCTGTAGGGATCTGTGCTGTTTGTTCAGGGTGAAAAATGTCCTGTAGTAGTGGTAAAACTGAACACACCAACAAAAGGTATTTCATTGCTCACTCTCTGCTCTTGGATGTTTAATGAAGATCACTGAAAAACCACAGCACGCTGTGCTCCTGTTTTACTGTGTGTTGTAGCAAACAAGTAAACTGAGGATAAATCCAGACCCTGTGCAAAGGAGCTGCAAGATTCCCATTAGCTCCTGTGAGAAGTGGCTGGGTTTTTCACGAGAAGCTGAAACAGCTCTTGAAAACAAGATTGACCTCCAGATCAGAGTATAACTTAAATCTTCTGTGCAACTTTATCACCATCTGCTTTGAGTTCTGTTCACGCTGCAGAAGGTCACACACAGCAACTTGCAGCAGACTCGAGAAGTGCCTTGCTGTCCTTTAAAAGAAAAAGTGAGGCTGGAAAAACAAGAGGTGGCTGAATTTCCAACTGGTGCTGCTACAAGGGGGGAGTTACTCAGCAAGGTGTGCTCCTGGAGCTGCCGGGAGGTTGTTTTAAAGTCGTTCTGCTTGGAGATCTACATTCTTTTTCTCCTGGTTGTTAGGAGCAAATGATTCCCTGTTCTGATTAGATGGACAGTGGAACATGCAGTAAATGTTTGCTGAAATGAGTCAGAAATCCTTGAAGCAGCCCTGGAATGATGACTGCAATAAGCAGTAACATCGTTTACTGCTCTCTAATTTTCAAATCAAATGTGCAGTGCATGAAGATCACTGTGTTTAACAATAAACCATAAGCAATCACATATGTTTGGCCTGATGCTCTCAAACCACAGTAAAAAAAATGACAAAGTGGAGCTTTGCAATGCTGTGTAAAATAGGAAGGGGTTTGTGATGCTCAATTCCCTGATCGGGGACACACAGAATACTCCTCTTGGGGGTTTGTTCATTGGGGGATCAAATCACAGGTATCGGGGGCACTCAGTATTTCTCAGCAAATGTTTGGGGTGCTCAAAAGTCACAGCAATCTATCAGAGAAAATACAGGTAGATACATCAGCAGTCTGGACACTGTAACATTTTTGTGGGTTTTTTTTTCTTTTGGGAGGAGGTGATTTTGAAATTCTCGTAGTTGTTGTGTTCATGAAAATGCTGCTGTTGGCAATTGTTGATTATTTATGGTGGGGAGCCTGGCAGAGTAAATCTGGAACCCAGTGTGTTCTGGCAGAAATCTTTATTTCCCGTACCCCTAGGGATCTGGAATTCACTTAGGCTTTCCTGCCCAGGAGTTGTTCAGTGCTACAATATGAGGACTGATTACTGCTAATTTTATAGAGGAAGGCTTCATGCAACCCAGAGAATGTACAGAGATTATCAGGAAAGTAAGTAGCAGGAAACATTTGCATTTTTGAGACAATAACCTCAATTTCTTTTTTTTTTTTTTTTTTTTTTTTTTTTTTAAAGAGTTTCTGTTGTCATATTCAGGCGTGAAATTAAGGACAGAAAGGCAAGCAAATAAAATTGTGCTGGTCTAAAACTGAGAGATTAATTCAGAGATCTGCAATTTTATTTTTTTTTCTTGGAGAGAACAGGTGCAAAATGTTCCTTTTGTGCCATTCTTCCCCTTTTGATTCTCTCTTCCTGTCATTTTTCTGCGCAGGTTTCGTATAAATAGAACATGAATGGAGTTGCCTGCTCTGATCCAGATGGGAGGATAGAGGGCTGGTATAATTTTAGTGTGGAAGATGCATTAGCTTTCATTTAAATCCTGTAAATATGCATCTTCTTCAGTGAACGGGTGAAGACAAAGCGGGAGGCGTCAGTGCTAATTGCACGTGGAAGGAAGGAGCCCTTGGCACTGGTACCTGCAAAAGCTTTTCAGTTTTGAACAACTTAATGTTGTGGATGAATCACTGACCTGATCTTGCAAACAATTACCCATGTGTTTATTTTATGCACTTGTGCAGAGCTGGTGCAGGCAGCAGGTTAATTGAAATTTGGAATAAGTGCACAATCGATAGATCGGATTGGAACGGGAGTTTATGCTTGAGAACAATTTCCCTGCTGCTGGATACATTTGAATTCAGTTAATTCAGGCTCTGGTTTATGAAGCTGCTCTGGTTATTGCAGGAGTTTTGTCCCTCACCAGGTAATGGTGTCATCAGAGAGCAGGCAGAAAAAGCAGCCTTGAGAATAAACTCACCCCAGGACATGAATCAAAACTTTACCAAGGCATTGAGGCTCTGAAATGATTTCTTTCCTCTGCTGCTGGCAGTGTCCAACCCGAGGTAAATGGATGGGCTTGACAATTACCACTCCTGTTGTGTGGTATTTGCAAACCGTGGAATACAGAGGAACTTTACAGAGGGCAATAAAAAATTACTTTGAAGGAGTCAAATGAGTGCAGTGCCGTGCCCAGGCTGGAGTTATTGTGAAGCACAATACGAGCCACGAGCTGTAAAGGGAGCCAGCTCTTTGAGCAGAGCCCATTTGTGGGGAGGGCTTGGAGAGAGCTGTGCACAGGTGTGTGTATTCATGTCCCTCATTAGAGAAATAAAATGTTCTCCCTTATTCTTAGCTCGTTTATTTTTATTTTTCAGAGCAATACTACTCCCTAAAGAGAAATGATTCTGGTCTCCATTTTAAAAGCAGTAACTGCTCTGTGTTCCTCAGCTGCCTGGCCCAGCAGTAATGAACACTGGGTATTTCCATGGCCTAAAATGTTCGAAAATCAAGCGATTCATGTAAAAAAAAAAAAAAAGGGATATATGTTGTTTCTTTTTAACCAGTTGTCTCACATTTGCACAAAAGGTTGCCTTAATTAGCGGTGGTGAAGTGGAGAAAAGCTGCATTTTTATCAGCTGTGAGGGTCTTGATTTCTCTCCTTTACTGATACCTAAGGAGGGAAAAGTTTGAGTACTTTGGACTTAATTACCTTTTAAATATTGATTATTATCTTTACAATGAGGCATCTGTGTCTGCCAAATACCCTCAGAACCAATGATAATGCAGAGATTTTCATTTATGGGAAGGACTTTTGTGATTGGAGCAGGCTTTTACTGATCCCTGCACACTGGGAAGAAAACAAGATATTGCCCACTGCAAATCCTACAAAAATCATTGTTGTCTTTCATTAGAATATCTTTTCCCTAATAAATATTTTACCTTTAAGAATGGAACTTTGGAATTAAGAAGTTGCTCAGCAGCTGACAACATTTGGAAAGCTTATCCTATGCAGTTGTTTTTCCAAATACAGCATTTGGAGTAGTCAGTATCTGCAGGCAACACATTAAACAATTACAGCATGGCAGAGACCAATATAATTGTATTTAATTGATTTTAAAATTTACTTGTTTAATTAGAAATTGTTCCGTGAACATGTCTGGAAACTTTTATACTCCTGGTCACTTTGTTATTAATAGTTTTGTAAAAAGTTTACAGCCCATATTTAGCAAATATCTGAAAACATTATGCATATTTTATATGGCATCTATAGTCATCCATTTATAATTTATAACACATGTTGCTAAAACATTTATTAAACATTGATAGCTGGTTTCATGTTACCACTATTCTATATTATAAATATAATAAAATCACTCAAATATTCCCACAACCTTTTCATCAGCACTCACTTATTGTTAATATTTTTGCAAGCTATATTATCATAAAAATGGCCGTAATGATCATAAGTGATTTATGAAATCATCTCCACCTGCTCATTTGTCATTTAGGTGATATATCACATTGTTGCTGAACCTTTATGTGAAATATCCCCATAGAGAATCAAAGAAATGTCAGGATTTTCCAACAAAACTTGCTGGGCACCAGCTCAGTCACTGAGCTGCTCTCTCCTGACCACTCCTTACATAAAAAACCTTCAGTTTGAGATGTTTGAGCAGGTCTAGAGCACGAGGTGGAGTTTGGCACTGCCCCTTGCAGGGTGCATGGACCGTGACTCTTCACTCTTATTTAAACCTGACTCAGAGCCACCAGCACCTCTCCAGCCTGGCACCTGCAAGATGGATCATCTTCCTTGCCTGGCACATCCCTTCCAATCTCTCCCCTGGACACTGCACTCTGTGTTCATTTGTGGCCTTTGCCCATGTCCATAAATCTTGATTTTTGAGCAGCAGCCTCGGAGCTCTGCTTTAACGCACCTTTGGAAGCTGCAGGTGTGAGTTTATGCCTGCAGAGAAAAAGTCCTTCCGAGGCCTGGGGGAGGAACTGGGCAGTGTTCATGGACACTCATGGACAGCTCATGGTTAAATGGCAGCAGGATTCTTCCCTCGCTCACATTTGTTCATGACTGTCCATCCCCTTGCAACATAAATGGGTATTTTTGGTAAATTCGGTCCCTGGAGCCCAGGCTGTTGCTCCTCCTTCCTTCTGAGTATTTGAACTGTGCCCCTGAGTCAGTTCCAGCCATTTTGTGAAAAGGTTCACAGCATTCTGTGGAATTCCTTGAGACACACGTGGCCTGTTATTACTTTAATTTTATTTCTATTTATGCCTTGACTAATTTTTTTAATATAACCGCTGGTTGTGTGCAATTTAATCTTTCCCACTCTGTGCGTTCCTAACCCAGCTAAGCTTTGCTGAGAAAGACTTTTCAGCCATTACAGTTATATTAGAGCTGGAATTTAATGCAAATTCCATGCATTCTGAGATATTGCTGTGCAAATGTATAAGTGACTCTATTTTTGGTACTATAATAATAACCAGAGTTAGTAAGCATCCCAAATGGTGTCTGAGATGCAAAATCATTTGGGGCTGTGGGTTCTCCCTAGGTAGGTGCAAATTAATTGCTCCATTGTTTGCAATCTGTAATTTGCCATTCTGAAGGATTTTTTTAATAAAGGGGGAAACTTTCAAACCCTGTTAAAGCCTTGGTAAAAGCAGGCAAGATCATTTTGCAAATGGGGGTTCCTGTGGCTTCTGTTTTCCCATGGAGTACAGATCTACAAAACCATTGATTCTTGGTGTCTGTGCTGCAGCTCCACCTCCATGGCTCTCCAGGGTTGTACTTGGGAGCTCCAAGGGCTGTAGCAGTGATATTTGGTTTATTCTGTGTACAGCTGGTGCTCCCAGACCCCATTCCTCCATTGTTACTCTCTGTATCTCCATGACAAATGAAAGTAATGCAGGCCTAAAGCACAGGAGTCAGTCTGTGTGACTGGAGTTGGTTCACATAAATTATAAATAAATCTGGCCCAGGATTAAGGGGATTGGATTTTTTTAGAGATTTTTAAAGAGAAGACTCATAAAGGGCTTTTAAAATTCAGTTCCTACCCCATTCCCTTACAGAATCTCAAGGCTGAGACAAGCGATGAAAAATCCATAAAAACAAAACTTCAGAACCAGAGAGTGGTGTGATGCAAACATCCTGAGGCAGTGTTCATTCTGAAGTAGTCTCGTTTAAAGCACTTGGAGTTTTCCCAGTGCATTCAGACATGTAGTTTGTGCCATCTTCCCCTTCTTTGATGGATTTTTAGGTGCTCACACTCGGCTCTTTCCAGGAGGAAATCATTGCCGATGAAGTTTTATCGTTAACTTTCAAGCTACTTTTTTTGCATGAGGGAAGGGAAATCAAAAGATGACCTAGCAAGGTCTGTGCCAATCTGATATGAATTGCTCACCCTGAAGAATAGATAATTTTAAACAGTTCTTAATAGGAACCTTAGAGAGATTCAGAGCTCTCTGAACACGGTCTGGCTGCTTGCTTTAGGTGCCCCAGCTTGAGCGGGGCTGTTGGACAAGGTAACCTCTAGAGATCCTTTCCAAAGTCAAAAATTCTGTGGTATTTTATTAATTGGCTCCCTGATTCAGCCATCAGATTGATGGTTTGGGGTTTTTTTCTATCCTTTTATAATGAAATATCTGTTTAATTAGATGCACTGAAAAGTAAAGGTCCAATATAGAACCAAGACTCTTTTTCCTCTCTGCATCATTTTAATCACATGAAAATGGAGAATTTTGCCATGGAGGTAAATAAATAGAACATGGGTGTGTTAGAGTCTGATTATGCCCTTAGAAGGTGACATCTTGAAATCCCAGAGGAGAAAATTTATTTGGGTGTGCCTCAGAAATGGTAATTGTGGGAGGAGGGGTTTGTGAACCTGTAATAACGAATTGAAAATGCATGGAATGTGAGGAAGGGGAGCAAAGCCTGTGTGTGTGATTGCATTTGCTCTTCGATCTCGTGCTGGAAATGAGGAGATGGAACAGTCCAGAAGCTCTGGGTGCTGCTCTGCAGTTGCTGCTCTCACGGTCGTTTTAGAGCATTAAAATCTGAAGTCCAAGCCCATCTCAAAGAGCGTGTCCAGCAGCTCAGAAAGCAAAACCCAGTGTCAGGAAAATTAATCCACAAACGCCAGAGGTGTATGTCCAAAAAGGAGACAGAGGAGTCCTGTAACTTTATTCATGAATAAAGGGAGAGGTCATGGGCATTTCCCATGGGGTCTCTCAGATTGATAGAGGACGCAGCCTCTTTTATCCGAATTCCCACCGCAGTTTCCCTCTCTCTCTCCCCATTGGCTGAGGGTACTCGAGAGGTACAGATTTCATTGAACCCCTAATTAATATACATCCCCCCCTAATACAGACATCCCCAATATACATTCCTCTTTTCTTCTTCTTCTGGTGTCTCTGTTCTTGTAGTTTATTAACACAGTTTCGGGTAAATCTAACTAGGGAAATTCCTATGGAAATCCTATCCATTGTTTCTTCTGTCTCTCAGTATCAAAGTTACCTTACCAGCAGACTCAGGTGTTATCTTTACCAGCCATTTGTTTGTAAAGACACTCCCTTATTCCTTTCACCAGGAGCACTGTCTGGGAATCAGGGGTGCTGGCTTTCAACCAGCTTCTGGTGCTTCGGTTTCAGAAGGGTTTTTGTGCTTTTCCGGGGAGGGGATGGGATTCAGCTGCATTTCCTCAGGTAGGGAGGAAAGCATTGAGTCCCATAAAGCATTGGGATTGGTGGGGTTTTTTTGGGTGTGGTCTTTTTTTGGTTGTTTGTCGGTTTTTCTGTGTGCTTTTTTTGTTTGTTTGTCTTTGGGGCTTTTTGCTTGTTTGTTTTTTGGTGGGGTTTTTTTGGTTTTTTGTTTGGTTTTTTTGACATTT
Organism: Pardalotus punctatus; assembly: GCA_013400915.1. Lineage (NCBI taxonomy): Eukaryota > Metazoa > Chordata > Aves > Passeriformes > Pardalotidae > Pardalotus > Pardalotus punctatus. The sequence goes on along the minus strand of VZTX01029100.1, from coordinate 3,146 downwards.
TTGGTTGTGGTTTTGGTGGTTTTTTGGATTGCTGATTTTTCTGGGTTTTTTTCTTTTTGTTGTTTTTGTTAGTTTGTCTGTTTGGGTCTTTTGTCATTTTTGGTTGTGATTTTGGTGGTTTTTTGGGTTTCTTTGGATTGCTGATTTTTCTGTTTTTTGTTGTTTTTATTGTTATGTCTGTTTGGGTCTTTTGTTGGTTTGTTTTTCTTTTTTGGGAGGTTTTTTTGGTTTTTTTGAACAGGTCTGGGTAATAAAAGCACAACATGAGGCTCTGTAAAGCAGCAGCCTTAGCCCCAGCTCTTCAGCTGAGGGGAAGCACTGTGAATAAACAGCAGCAGCAGCTCTGAGCAGTTTGGAGATGAGTGCTGGCAGTTTTCCAGAAGAGCATCTGAGATATCTGCCTGTCCATCACTGTGCAATCACAGCAGGTCCGGCTTCCTTGCACACACAGAACGTTCCCCAGCCCACGGGCACTGTGGGTTCTCCAGTCCTGCTCTTGCAATGCTCTCCTGCTCTGGAAATGTTTTTCTACACTCACTCATTTTCTTGGGATTCAAAACAACCCCAGAACACCACGGTTCTGCTGGGGATGAGAGCCCTGTGCCCTCTGGCTGTGGCTGTTGGAGGATGGGCAGTGCAGCACCACTCAGGGCCCCCCTTCCTAATGGAAGTTCTGCTCCAGACATTTCTTATTCCATAAAAATTGATGCTGCTCTTGAACTTTTTTTTTTTTTTTTTTTTTCCCCCCCCAAAGTTTTGCAAAAAACTTNCCCCCCCAATAGTGTTGCAAAATACTTTTGTGCTGTTGTGGGGCTTTGTTCAGATTCCGGGCTTAATGGGTGTATTTCAAATCACATTAGGAAATTGTTAACCAAACTCTGGGCAATTTCTTTCTGAAGCCGAGAGGAATGATTTAAATTGCCAAATAATATCACTGATGAAGTCAAAGTTATAGTCTTTTTTAAATTAGGCTATTTTTCTTGTTAAAATGCTAATGATAAAATGGAAGCTTGCAAGAACTTAGAGTCTTCTGTATCATTCTCTGTTGTACATTTGTTCTGCTAATTAGTTTTTAAATAATATATCTTCTTTTTCTGGTGTTGAAATTCAGATTTCATTTTGGGAGTGTATGAGGAATTCTCTGTAGGCAGTTTCATAATTAGAGAGTCGCTTGTTTGTTATTTGATGATACACATTTTCTATTATGACTACTGTGTAAATTAAAGAGGTAAAGAACCTGACTTTATATCTACAAGTAATCAGAGATTTCTTTAAGTAGATGGAAGCAATAGTGAGATGTGTTGGGTAATAGACAACACAGCACTTTGTGCTAGAATAGGGAATTTACTTTCTAAGGGTTAGGGAAAGTTCATCTAGCCCAGCCTTCTAATTTGCTGAACATCCCTAAGTACTTTATAATGGCTCTGCTCATGGTGGTACAAATTTAGAATTAAAAAAACATGCACAAGTGGCAATTTACGGAGAATCCCCTGGACAGCGGTGCTGAGGAGCCCTTTTCCCCCAAATCCCCAGGCTCTGTCTGTGTCCCAGGAGTGAGGACTTGGGAAACCCCTGGTGAGAGGGGCTGTGGGTGAAGGGAGAGCCCTTGAAGGAACACAGACTGTGCTCCCAGGAAAAGCACAAATGGGCATTTCGGGAATGTTCTGGTTGTTGTTGTGAAGATTTTAATCTGAGTGAATCAACACATAGGATTGAACCTGGTTTAGTTCAGGAGTCTCCTGTGGATGGAGAAGGGAGGAATTCTGGGTTATGGGATAAAAAAGGCTGAAATTTCCCTCTGAGAGTCCCAGAATTTGGTGTCAGAGGTCTTTCCTCTCTGTGTGGCATCTGCTTTCCCCTGTTGTGCTGCAGTAGAAAAGAAGAAAAAGAAACCCCTCAAACCTCACATCACCTCATGAGATCCTGTGCCAATTTTTGTTTTTAATGTGCTGCTGCTGATTACGTGGGTGACCAGTGTGAGGCAGGTGCTGTGAGAGGTGATGGATCCATAGCCTGGAGGCTCCCAAATTGGCAGAGACACAAACCTTCTGCTTCTCCAGCTATGGGACTGCAGGGGAATTCTGGTGGGGAACGTGGATACTCTGCAGCACAATAAATTTGCTTTAAAGGCTGTGGTAGATGAAAAAAAAGATGCCAATTTGGCCTCTTGGAATGGGCAAAAATCCCAGAGAACTGGGTGAAAAACACCAGGAGGGGCAGAGAATAAGGAAGATGATGTGGGAAGAATGCAGAACTTTCAGATGCCGTGACCACGAGGCTGGGCAGAGCTGGGCAGAGCTGACCACAACCAGCTCCTGACCATCACTGGGTGTCTGGACATGGCTGTGACCCCACACTGTGACTAATGTGTCACTGTCCTGCTGGGACGGCTGGATGTTGGAATTTCCTTTGATTAGTCCTGGCTGTTGGAAAGTTTCCAAGTGCTGAATTTCTGTATTCAGCCACTTTTCAGTCTGCTCTCTATTAATCATATTTGGCTGGCACATCAGTTGGTCACTGCCCTGTGAGAGGTTGTGGGGGGAACCAGACTGCACTGATGTGATGTTAAATCCCTTCATCCTCTGGAGCTCCTGATGATTTTTGACTTTGTGGCTGTGGCCTTGAACATCTGTTCCCTCCACCTTTGCAAAGCCAGTTCTCGAAGGGAGCTCCTGGCTCCTGCACACTGGGCTGTGTGATCTGATGTAGCTCCTTACTCCTACTTTTTTCCCACAAATACAGATTAATGTGCTTAAATTACCATCAAGTTGTAAATGTTTGTTTAGTTTCTTTTGTTATTATTTGACAAGGGATAATTTTGTTAAGAAACTTAAGGAAACTTGCAAGGACAGATCCCACTGACTCCTTACTCTATACTTCCTGCACACACACAAATAATATTTAGTTTTATCCCCATTTGCAAGAAGCACTGCAGCAGCTTTGCAGGAGGATTAGCTCTCACTGCTTGACAGGAGAGTGTGTTTATGTAATGGGCACTATCCACAGCTATAAATACATTTAAACACAAGGGCTGGGGTGCTGAGGGTGCAGAGCTGCTCTTGGGATCGACTGCTCTGAGGTTGGATGTGGTGGAGCCACCCGGACCTGGCAGTTTTGAGGACCTTGTCAGGAAAATTAACCCCCAA
>VZTX01029099.1:89359-100501 GCA_013400915.1 Pardalotus punctatus | reverse complement strand
TAAAACACTGCAACTACACCCATTGTTCTGATTTCTAATGGTGGGTCACAGGTATGCCTGGGACTGGATCAAATCCCTATTGCAAATCTGTCTGGCACGTGGCAGCCTTAGGAATAATGTACTGTTGTGTCTCTTTTTATTTAGGATGTATTTTAATGGATGTGGTTTTGTCAGCTAGACAGCTCTGGAGACCATGCACATATCAAAGTGACAGATGACTGTCTGTTAAAGTCCTGCATCATATTCATGAGGAAAAATATTTTTGTTCACAGACTTCTCAAAGTCGTTACCTTCTGAGGCTCTCCTGGAGAGCTCCACATGTAATCTGATTTTCTCCCAGCATTCTCCAGCTTCCTGTATGGGTGGTGATTCTCACTGTAGAAGCCTTCAAAACCAGCTGTGGTGTGTGGCCCTTGATGCTCACATGCCCCCAGTACCTGGAAGGTGACAGCACAGCAGCTGCAGAACAGCTTCATCTCTTTGAAACTTCATCTGAGGTCTTTTAAATGGATGAGAATCAGAGTTGACAGGGGAGATTATGAAATGCAAGGAAGTGAAAACAAGCTAAAATCAATATTACTGAGTTTGATGTCATTAGTGGGGGTTTTGTTGTTGTGGTGGTTTTTTTTCATACCTTCTGCTTAGTATCCAAATGAATTGGATTTTGGCATTTAGGGGCTTGACTTTAAGTATATTTTTAAACTACTGTGTATTGATACCTCATGTGACTAGGAGGATAACGTGCCTTGAGGAATATCTGGCAGTGCTCAGAGCTTGCTAATGAAATTGGCTGGGAATGTCTCATGAACCTTGAGAGGCTGTTCAGGACAATCCCTTTGTGGCATGGAGGCCCTTGGAAGGACTTTCGGGACAGAAAGGAGGGAAAGAAATATTTTGTGTTGTGTTTCTGTGACGCCTTGCTGCTCAGACTGCCTGACTGGTGCAGGAACATCAACACATTTGCTACTCATGTTGTACTCAAAGGAGTTTTGGGGGTGGCTCAGCAGAAAATGAGCTGTGGCTGTTACCCAAGCCAGGGGTTTGCCTGCTCCCAAGACCATGGCGGGTTGTCTGGAGAGCCGGGAATGGTCTGCAGAACCAGGAATGGCCTGCACAGCCTGGAGCGCTCTGCAGAGGTAGGAATGGGACAAACCCAAGTGCTTCACCTCCATGTGCTGGAAGGAAGTTTTGGAAGTGGCAGTGGCTTTTTGCCCTCAAACTGGGAGCTGCTGTTCTCATGTATCAGAGAATAAATAATATGCAAGAAGAATGAGAGACTTGGAGAGATAATAATATACAGGTCAGTCTTGTGACCTTTCTAGCTTACAATTGTGCTGGGAGCTTCTGTGCTAAAGGAAATAAAGGCAACAGTTGTTTTCTATCCGTGTGAGAGAACTTTCAAGTCTGTGGTTAGTCAGCACAGAACAGTCATTTGCACTTCAGAGACAAAATGTTAAATGTTGCTGAAACCCACCACAACAATGTCAGAGTTGTCAATGTGAAAATTTTCATCAGCTTTCTTGCTATTGATAGAGACAAAGAGGGAGGGAGTGCCTGGTGCTTCCTTAGCTGAATGAAATTAATGAGGTTATGGATACTCCCTCTTAATCTTTCAGTGATGTGTGAAAACACACACAAACACAATCCAAGTTAGTGCTAACATTTCCGAACAAGAGAGACAACTTTTGCAAGATTTTTCAAGTCAAACTGGACCTTAAGTCTCACAAGCTGATATTCGCATGGAAAGCTTTATGTTTGTGGTGTGTGAGTGGAATTGCTGGATACACCATCGATTACATTCAGGACAAATGAAAGCTGGGAGAAAATAAATTCGGAAAGCAATTGAACATGGGCTTTAAGAGAGATAATGTAAGGGTGAAGACAGAAGAGGTGTGCGGCATTTTGCAGATTGATATGTTGTATTGAGACATGTGGAAGTCATTTTATGTCCTCTTCCCTTTGATTTTTGTAGTAACATTGAGGTGCTTGTTATGTATTTTTTCCATTTGCTGAAGACCTTGCCAAGATCTTTGGATAACTCAACAAGTGATGCAGCCTGAGCTCTGCTCCTCCTGTCCCCAGGCTTTAGAGAGTGTGCTCTTCTGCTAAAGGAAACCCAGAGACATCCAGCCCTTCCAGCAGAATGGCTTTCTATCTATGGAGAACTAGAAATTCACCAAGTCTTTCTAGATTTGGAAAGATTAGGATGGCCTTACTCATATTTGTTGAAGAAAAGAATCTGTTTCTAGTTTTGTACAGTTTTCATTTTTGGCAGCTAATGGCCTATGAAAATTTGATATCTTTACAGGACAAAGTGCAAAAACTTGAACTTCTAAAATGTGTTTCACATAAGACACACAAAAGTGTGGTAGAAATGTACTTGTTTTTTCACATATATTTGAAAGTTTCTCTTGCAAGAAAAGCAATTATCCTAATTCTAATGAGAGTGAAATAATTTTGCATTTTTAATGTCATGCTATCCTCAATTTCAAAAATAACTAATAGCCAGTATGTCTGCCTATTTCTCTTTTTGTGTACAAAGATATAATCTGCAGTGAGGGAGAAGGAGTGTCTTTCTGGAAGGCAATCTTCATTCTGGTTTCTGAGTATTACGTGTGTTTCCTTTGGTTACTTGTATAGCGTACTGTGAAATTGCTGACTTCTGCTCTTGCAGCCTCAGGATGAAATCACTACTTTTTTTTGTAAGAAGGTGGCAACATCTGACCAGATGTCATAAGAATGATGCAGATTCTGGATACGATTCTTATCACCCTAAGAGGTCTGAAGTAGCATCCAGCAGTTCTAATTTTTCTTTATTCATTTGAGTCCTGAGAGCAGTGAAAAACAGGATGGAAGAAGGGCTCCAGGCAGAAACTGTAGAAGCAAACTGAGCAGCTTTCAATAACTTCTTTTCTAAATATTTGCAGGGATGTTTTGCTCTGATACTGAATAAAATTGATTTCCTCTGGAGATCTTAATTCCCAATTCATTAATCAAAGACCAAAACTCAGCACTGCTTACAAATGCTTTAAGTTGGTAACAAGTGCAAAATTCAAAACATTCCCAACCCACCTGGACTGTTGCTGTGTCCCCTGCTCTGGGTGAGCCTGCCCTGCCAGGGAAGTGGGACTGGATGATCTCCAGAGGTCCCTTCCAACCCCAGCTATTCTGTGAGTCTGTGGAAATTCATAGCAGCCCAGTGATCTGCTCCTCTAACTCCTAACTACACTTGAAGCCACAGAAAATGTTTGTGTCTTTAAGAGTGACCCAGCCAGGCCACTCTGATCTGTGTGGTGCTTCTGTCTGTGGCCCTGCTCAGTCACAGCTTTCTACTGATGGGAGCTTACAGCTGCTCCAAGGGAAGTTGGAACATTGGGGTCCCAGCTCTTTTTGCTCTTAGCAATGAACCCAAATTGCTCAGCTAAAACACGAAGAGGTCTGCTTTTAACTGAGAGCAAATATGCTGTGTTTTTTGTGGAAAGGTAAAAGAAAAATCCTGAAAAGATGATATTATAAACAATTGAGTTGTCTCCCGGGGAGTTAATTTTGTACTGAGTCAGAGCAAAAATACTGTTGGGTTTTTTTATATTCTTTTTTTACTATAGGAGATTTAATGGGGCAATTGGAGCTCAGATAAAGATATTTATTAAAGCCAAGTCTTGTCAATTGGGATATAGTTGCCTTCTGGTTTACTTCTTGGCAGACCAGTTAATACCCATGTTCTCATCCATGATAGTAACCTCCAGAAATTGGTTTCCTTATTTTCTAAATTAAAGGAGATTAAATGAAATTATACCTGTAGCGAAGTCAGAATGGAAATTTGACTTGCATCATTGGGATTTCTGTGTTTCCTTGAAGTAAAATGCTGTAGGACCTTGTGTCCACATTTGGATCTCCCATTAGTATCATTAGTGAAGTTTTCTTGAATTACCATTTCTAAATACTGAAATAGATTATAGACCGTAACCCTCTCAGTATTTTCTAGAAATAGAGTAATTTTTGTTTTCTCCTTCGACTTTGTGAAAAACAGAAAAAAAAAGTGAAAAGTTGCCTGTCTTTATTGTGAGCTCACAAAAAATGATGCAGCTTTCTCTGAATGTACACTACAGAAATAGATAAACCCCCCCACTATTCTGACTCCTCTGCAGTTGTGATGGTGCCTTTCCTGCCCAGGGCAGCTCCCTCAGCAGTGGTTGTTGTCGCTGTACATGGAAGTACAGTTGCTTTTCCTACACTTCCCATTGAATGCCTTTACTGGGGGGCTGCACTGCTACATGCTTGAAATGACACCACAGTGTACACCCAGGGGTCTAAGCTTACTAAGACACAGGAATGTAGGTAGTCCTTCATCATGATACTTTTACAGAAAATACATTTATTATAGTGCATTCTTCTTTCATGTATTGCATTTGTAGCCCATAGAGGTGTCCCCTGTTAGAGGAGGGAAAGAAAGGGGCAGATTGGCAGGAAGCCAGCTAAGGAGATGGTCTGTGTTTGGAAACACTTCTTAGTTTGCTCACAGGTTACTCCTGCTCTTCATGAGAGGCAAGTGACCAGGTTCATCCCTTTGGAACATGCGAGGTGCTATCAGCACACACAAGAAGCACACAGGTATTCTTAATTAAGTTTATGATCTCACTGTTCTTTTGTGTTGACGCTGCAGTTCTGGGAGCAGCCCCTGCAGAGCCTGACGTGATGGGAATAGCTGCCTGCCTGAAATCCACTCACTGCAGCTCCTCACTTCCCTGCAAGCACAATTTCTTTTGATCAAGTCCCAGCTTTAAGAGGAAAAAGTACCGCTATCGTACAGGCTAGAGAGAAATGAAAAGTTTTGCATTTGCTCTTTGCCAGAAGACATTCAGTTGCAAAAAGCTCAGTTTTATGGTGATACAAGTCACAAACTGCGCAGAACTGCTGTCTGGTTCCAAGTTTTTATGGAACATCTAATTTCCGTAAGAAAGGAACCCACAGTCATGGTATTACCCTTTTCTGGTTTGAGATTTTAACTGTTTCCTTAGTTAAATTCCTTTTCAGGAACTGTTTCCTCATAAAGTTACAGCTATGTCTCAACTTTTTAATCTTTCTTGATGTGCAGATTCTTACTCGATCTTAATTAAATTTAGTTTTTATTTCTGTGTTTGTCCCCAGATGTCTGGTCTCTAGCGAGCAAAACGCACAAGGAGTTTCTGCAGGCCACAAGTCTCAAGAGAGCAGCTGATTTTACTGCTCCCTGCTTGCATTTGCTGCAGATGCAGATGAAATTGGAAGAGGTGTTTCCTGGCCTTGACTAATACGTAATTTTGACAACACTGAGTGTATTTCTAGAGGAGTTGAGGATATGGTGAGTCCCTAAGAGTCACTTGAACATACTGTCAGTTGCCTTGGCAACTCACTGTTGTGTATTACAGCTTTGACTGGCTTCCACTCTGAAGAATACTGTAAAAGAGGTGGTTTTTCCCTGAGCCTGTTCTTCCAGCACTGTGTGGAGACAGGAGCATGCATGATTAAACCACACCAACACATGAAAACCTCACGTGAGTGAAGGTTTTTCTGCAGTGCCCTCATTGGAGGAATATGAGTAATTGACAGTTCTGAGCTGCTGCATCCTGAATTTCTAGCTCCTTTGATGTTTCTCTTGCGTGTGCTGGCATCCAAACCAGGCAGAGATAATTACAAGGGATCAGGGAAGAGTTAATTCTCACGAGAGCACTTAAAAAGGACAACAGTGAACAACTGACAGCAGAGCTTTTAATTTCTGTCAGCCCTGTTAATTTTGAATGCTCACTTGCATAGCATGTTAATGCTTCAGTAATTTGTTAAACTTAGACTTCTAAAACTGCACAAATGAAGGCCATAAGGTCTAAAAACTAAAGGAAAATATGTGTTATTGTGGGAGTTCTGTGGGCATCTAGAGGCAGGCAAAAAAGAGCTTAAAGCTTTCTTGCCTTTCCTTCACAGTGGTACTCTCTAGTGCAGTTTGTATGCCTGCAGTTGCGGGGCTGCTGCAGAGTTTTATCCTACCCTGTCCCTCCACTTGCCCTGTGCTGGCATTAGCTTTTCATAGTTTAATCTGCATCAGAGGTAATAGTAAGAAAATTTCTTTTCTTGGGCAGAAGTTAGGCATAAAAGCACTTTTGTGTCAAAGTCTTTACATGCCCTGTGACTTGGAATGGAGAGTGTTGGGTTTTTTCCAGCATCAGTTTCTTCTGTTTATTATTTTTATATAAATCAAAGACCTAATGGAATTCATTAAGCAGAGGAGTGTTTTGTGTTTGCTGAAAAATGAAAGGCATTCAATACTACAATGATAAGTTCCACAGTAAGGAAGACTGGAGTCTTTAGGAACAAATAAAGTCAAGCATCCTATAGACAAGTGAAAAAAAAATTTTGAACTGGTGGACAAATTCTTGAATAAGAGAGATGACAGAAACATCAGAAAGTTGTCAGATGGGGTTTGAAACTTGTATTTAATTTTGTGATGTGGTGAGAGAGTAGAAGAGCAAGAATTGAAGGATAAGAGCAGGAGTAGAAGTACCACCAATTTTCCACCCAGGTGCTTCCTTCAGGGGAGCGATGTCTGGGTGTGTAATACGTGTCAAATGGCCCATGCCCAGTGTTATGGACACTGAGCTCCTGGTGCTGCTGTGAGGCTGGCAGCATAATGAAGACCTGGACAGCCTGTAATTCAAAACCCAGACAGCTGAGACTGGTAAATCAAGAGAAGAACTGCCGTGGGTGAGGAGGGGTGGAACAAGCCTCTGCATTTACCGAAAGTGTCTCTCTGGCTTCTGAGAGATCACTCCAGCCAGCACTGCTCTGGTGCTGTACAGAAAGGCTTTTCTCACACCCGAGCCGGTGTCAGGCACAGTTCTCACTCACCCACTGAGCTGGACAGCTCGGGCAGTCCCAGAGACAAAGAATTCAGAGGCCCTCTCTCCTGGAAGTTCCAGACGTTTATTTCTGAAGGGGTCCAAGGCAGAAAGAGAGCAAGACGGCCCCGAGAGCCCCCGGTTCTAGGGACGATCTGGGGCCAGATAACAGGAGGCAGGGAGAAACTCCCTTAACCAACAGGGATCAGGGAAGGGTAGGATTAGGGGTAGGTTACAACCATAGGGGATTACACAGTTTTGGGGAGAGACCATTGTGTTTTCCAGGGGGTGCTTAGATTAGGAGGTTTTCCACCAGTGAGGTCCTGCAGTGTTGGTAGAATCCACTGCCACAAAGAATGACCCTGGCTTGCAATTTCAATGGCAGGCTAAGAAAGCTGAGCTTTTTCAACAATCTCTGCTAAACTGGGAAAAAAATGTACCAAATCAGAATTGCTTCACCATGGCTGGCAGCCAAGTGCCTCAATAATTCTGTTCAGGGCAAAGTAGCAACAGTTTTCAGATGTGGCCCTTGCAGGTTGAGGTTTCCTTTCAACATTGTGGGGACACAAACATTTTAATTTATTAAATATATTCTTCTTTGGGGATAACGATGTACAAAATTGCATGGCATTCTGGAAGACTCATTTTCCACTAGGATGGTGCTGCAGCAGTTCTGGGGCAGGTATGTGGACTGGACATCTGTCACTGGGCAATAACCTCTATTTCCTTTGCAAACAAAATTTTCAGAAGTTTTTCTCCCCCACCATGCTTATTTTTTTGCTTTTTCTCTCTTAAATGGGATGAGAAAAGATTAAAAATCTGTATTCTCTTGGTGGTCAGTGAAACTGTGGCAGTATCTATCTACTTTGTGTAACTTTTCCTCTCTCCCCCACTGGATTTGTGCCTGTTGCAATGGTTAATGTGCTGTCTTTGGGCACCTCTCTGTTCACCTGAACAGCTGCACACAGGACAGAAGAAAACAGCTGAACATTCTTCTTCACCAACCCTTTCATCTCCAGCTGTACAAAGAACCTCTCCTTTGCTTTGTGGGTAATTATTTCAACCCCATGTACTTAGGTTCCTCTTCTTGGCCAGTTGATTGCTGGCCCTTATTATAATGAATAGTAATCTTGGCTTGTTGCAAGAAAGTTTTAGGCACAGGGCAACCCAGAGTTTTAAAAGGAAACTGTAAGATTTCTGCAGCTGGTTGATAAGAAGCTCGACTGGGAACCTTTCTGAGGTTCATAAAAATGAAACACTGGAGAATGACAAATCCTTTAGTCTACCACTACATGACTTCATTTCTGAGCAAAGGCAACACTGTGCTTGGAAGATTAGAAAAAGATGTAGGTGCCACTTATATCCCAAGAAGAAGTTTGCTGCTGACTAAATAAAAGATTTTAAAATCATTTTTGTGTGCACTGAATATTTGTGGCCATGGTCACACATTTTATGTACAAACAGCAACCCATTCTTCAGCTGTCCTGGTGGATCATCAGGTCACTGCTGAGTGTTCAAGAGTGGAGGTGTGGGAATGGCAAAATCACTGATGTGTGACAATTTTATAGAAGCAGCCCATTACTTTGAGCAAATGGCTGCTTTTGATCTGTCTGATGATTGAGCTAGTGCTTTCTCAGGACAGGAAAGTCTCTCTACTTCAAGTGAGGCATGTTTTTCATGCATAATAGCATCATTTCTCTAGCCTTCAAATGTTTTGGTTTCAGAAAGGCCTTTTTTTTTTTCTTTTCTGGTCATAGAAATCAGTTAAACAATTTTGTGCTACATATGAGCTGGGATTTTATTCCAGCATGAAGAGTTAATTTAAAAGAATAGTTCTGAGTCACTTGCTCCCAGCACTGTTTTTACTGAAAATGACAGGTTTGACAGAAACCTAAGGAAGCCAGGGATCCTAGAGACACTCAAAGAGTCACAGTTATTCAGGAGATGTTTTTTTCTTCTGCCAACTAGACACATATAAAAAAGAATTCCATGATTTATCAGTTCTCAGTTGCTGTTTGTTCACTTGTGGCAGAATAGCCAGCAGAAGAGAGTGTTTACAGCCTGATCAGTACAATCTCAACAGAAATTCAGGAATTTTTCTTTAATCCTTGTCAGGAGTTTCAGAGCAGATGATTACTGTTGCAATGTCTGTCCCATCACATGGTAAACTGAAGCTTCTATTACAGTGCACTTAAAATTGTTTAATTGTCTATTAATAATGAAGGATGCAGCCATACATACCTGACAAATACCATGAGAAAAGAGAATATCAGCTGAAACTTTGACTAAGCATCTCTCCAAGGGCTCTGGGCCCTGAACTGTTTCAGGGTTCTGGGAGGCAGGAGATGATGTTTGTCTGAGTGCCTGTCCCACCTCTCCTGGGACCAAAGGGAGGCATTAGTGACAGCTTTCTCAGCTGTTCTCTCTGTGCCAGCTAGCCAGGCAAATCACAGCAGAATGAGCAGTTTGAGCAGCAGTGGGATGTTTCCTGCCTCTCTGCTTTCAGAATCAAACATTATTGGTTTATTTTCTTTCCCAACTTAAATTATAGAAAAAGCAGCAGAACTGGTTGGATGAAATTTCCTTCCTTCTTTTTCCACTCTCCCCTTTTGTCAAATGAAGCCACTATATAAATAAAGCTTTATCAGTGTAATGAATTTTAAATAAAGATTAATTACATGTGCATATTATTAGCCTGTTGCATTGAGTATTTGTTTGGTAACATGCCGAGCATTCACCCTGTGCGCCGTGACCAAAGAGTTCCCAGCCACTGCTGTGAAGGAGTGTGGCCAGTGCAGTGACATCTCCTACAAGCATCTTGCTTGTGCCTTATAAAGGCATTCCAACACTCTTAGTTGGGAGTCATAGTCTGTGGCAGAGCAGATTCTGCACACAGTTGTTCTCTGAGATTTGCACTGTAGTGACTCAAGCCATCATTGGTGAATAGCAGTAATTTCTGCAGTTTTATATAAACAACACCTCATTCAGTTTGTGAGAATGTAGTCGTTGAGTACATCCTAAGGATTAGCAGCCTGAGCTTCAAAGTGATAAATTTAGGAGTTTTTCTAAAACATACTTATTTATATAGAATATTCCAGTTGTTGTGAGTAATTAAATAAAGGCTAAATTTGGTTTTATGTCACCAATGCACACAAAAAAATACAACATTAAATTTATATTTTGCTGTGAGCATATCTGAGTCAGTCTTTTCAGACACTTCATGATATAAAAAAGAAGTCAGGCTTCATTAATTGGATTCCATCTGTAGCTTTTTAGGAGTGAATATTTTTACCTTTGTGGCTTACTGGAACAAAAAATGTTCTCTTGCTCTGGTGTCTTTGCCCAAATGATAGACTCCAGTCTGCAGGGAATCATGCAGATGGAGGAAGAAGGCATGAGACTCTTTAAGGTCATAACAGCTTGAACCACCTCTTGCCCATTACAAATTACTTCTCTGTTAATATGAACTCAGTCTGAGCTCCTCCTTCTCCCTAAAGTGTTGTCTTGTGTTGTCAGTCTCAATTTCTGGAATGCATTAGATTAGTGAAGGCCTTGTTATGAAAATTGTTGGTTATCGTGGGTGTTCCACCTACTGACTTGGCACATCCCAGACATCTCCCCCAGCTCTTGCTAGGCCCAAAAGGTACCATCTCCTCTCAGGCATACTGGTTCTGTGCCTGAGAAATGTCCTCGTCCAGGACCATGTGCCTCACATTTGCCATTCCCAGTGCATCGGGGATCTGAAAAACCACCAGCATTCAAGCCCAGTTATGGCAAAAATAAAAAAGTTGATTTACAAAATGCAAAACATACACATGTTTATGAAGGCAAAGATAAGAATGTGAGAGTGTGGTGGTTTTACTTGGCCCAGTTTTTGCTAGTGGGTAGGGAGGGGCACAAAGATGGCTCCTGTGTGTCCTGTGTGAAGATTCTGGAAGTTTTTCACCCTGTCCAGCAGAGCCAATCTCTGATGACTCTGAAGATGACGGACATGCTGCTGGCCAAACCTGGGCCCATTAGAGATGTTAGTTACGCCTCTGTGAAAACATATTGAAGAAGAAATCAAAACAATGGGTGCACGCACTTCTTTTTAGCCAGAGGAGGAGGAGGAGGTGAAAATATGTGAGGGAAAACAACATGGAGACACCAAGGTCAGTGGAGAAGGTGGGGGAGGAGGTGATCCAGGCGCTGGAGCTGAAAACCCTCTGCCAGCCGTGGTGAAGACCATGGGGGGAGCAGGTGGTCCCCCTGCAGCCCATGGAGTCCAGGGGGG
>VZTX01029099.1:0-89285 GCA_013400915.1 Pardalotus punctatus | reverse complement strand
GTGGGAGGGACCCCATGGCTGAGGAGAGGACTCTTCTCCCTGGTGGACTGACCCTGACCAAAGGGAAACCCCCATACCCTGCCCCACCCCGGAGTTGTTGGTTGTGTGAAAGAGGGAGGGGGGTGAGCTGAGAAATGGTGTCTTAAGAGGGAGAGGGGTGAGTGAAGAAATGGTGTATTAAGAGCTTATTTTTACCTCTCATTTATCCTCCAACTCGGTTAGGTTAATAAATCACTTTGCAACTTAAGTTTCTCACCTGTTTGCTCATGTTCTCGTGCGTCCCCTCCCCATCACTGCCTCATCTCAACTCATGAGTCCAGTGTGTTTGTGTTAGTTTGATTCCTCTCCTCTGCATAACTGAAGCAGGAGAAAGTATAGAGAGCAGACGTCGTAGGTCCCTGGCATTTGGCCAGGGTCAAACCTCGACAGAAAGGAAAAACAGACACGCAAAATGAGTTACATTGGAAAAGACAGAAATGTCCAGCTAATTGCTCACTAGATACTTAGCTAATGCCTTCACACCTGGCCTTTGTTCCCTGTGCAGGACAGGTGTATTCAGGACACTTCCCAGGAAGGACTCTCCTCTGTTTCAGTGTGTTACTCCCTTTCAGGTTCATATCTCTGTGCCTCTCAATCTCGACAGCGCTGGCTCTTGGTGTGTTCAGGTGGTAATTGGGATGTTTGCTCCAACACTGCTCTCATGTATTTAGTAATGTCCATGTTTAAAGGCAGGCCAGGTGCCAGTCACCTATGCTCAGCTGGGGTTATGAATATTTAACTTTTTCTTTCAGCAGCCAGCTCTGTTTTATAGAACCAGGAGAATGAAAAGAAGCACTGGATTTCTCAAATCCAATGTAAGCTGAGGTAACTTTTCCTACACATCCGTGTCGTGGTTTCATGGGCACTACATCTGTCTGTCATTCCAATTTACATCTGCCTCTGAGAGGCCCTGTGTTTTCTCGGATAAACTACACATTTTGGTCTATCTGATCATGACTGTTCATGTTCATCCCTATTTTTGCTATTTTCTAAAGAAAAGTACAGGAAATTAATTTCAAATGTCAGGCTTCTGCAGAGTAAGCAAAGATTTGGTTATGGGTGATTCAGAGGAAAACATGGAATCAGCAGACACTGCTCCTTTAGACATTAATGAACAGAGGTTATGGTTTACATGTGTAGAGTTTTATTGGGTTTTGTGTTTACTCAGGAGAAAGCTGGCAATGAAATTTGGTGTTGGGTACTTTGGTGAGTGAGTTGAACCTTTTTGATGATGCTGTTGAAGGGAAAGGAAGTAGAATGTAAATTCCCTTTCAGGCCTTTTTGATCTCCCTTCTGCTTTAAACGCAGGTTGTATACAGAAAGAGAACAAACAGTTCAAAATTATTTCCATATGATAGGTAGTAGGATCCCAGCAATACTCCTGATGATGTCATCCCAGAGAAATCTCAGTGGAAGCTGGACAAAGACGTGGGGTGATTCAGTGCTGTTCTTTAGCCTAAGGGAGTGACAGCTGTTTCACTGGATGTTAATTTTCTGTATAATAGAAAACCAATCTTTCCTTCTGACATTGCTGGATTGCTGAGCATGTTAGACTGATCACAGACACCATCATTGTGATGTGGTGGGCTTGGGTTTGCCACCTTCCAGGTCTGAGGCATGAACAACATTTGCTCATCCTTGTATGTGGAAGCGTGTTGGCTTTTATGTCCTGTATGTATGGATTTCTGACTGGCTGTGGCTTGCCTGGTCAGCTCTGCTCGGTCACCAGCGTCCTCCCCAGCTGGCTGTGCTCTGTGGTGGGCAATCCTGTTGTTAGTCCTTCTAAACAAGGAAGAGAAAGGCTTGCTGGGGTGCAGTCTGGGAGGCTGGAAGACAAGGGCTGCCTATCACCGGAGAAGGGTTGATTTAAACTCTTTGGCTTGTGTTGACAACAGCAGTGATGCTCCAAATGAGAGCATATAAAAGGAGTTTGTCTACTTTTGATAGGTGATACCAGCTTTCTGTACTTTCCACTATCAGAAGTTGTGTTGGTCCTGCAAAGGAAGAAGTTCTGTTCTTGGTTTTATTTCATTTGGCCAGTGTAAAGAAGTTTAAAATAGATACTGGTTCTTGGAACCATTTTACTTACGTATTTTGAAACAGAGGCTGGAGTCATCATTCATGAATCATCATTCATGTTAGTGAAATTTTGGCAGCATTTCAAAAGAAAGATCAGTGGATCACAAATTATTATGAATGCTTTTCTTAAATTTATGAGTCTCCCCTCTTGCAAATAGTCCTGCTAAAATAATTTTCAATATTGATGGGAACAGCTCCATGCCAAATTTGAAATCTGACTTTGAAAGAACTCCATGGTTTTGGTGAGTGGATCATATCCACAGCATGGCTGAGGAACCTACAAGCTGTTGGTTTATCAGATGAGAGAATACAGACATATTAGCAATCACTGGGGAGTAGCCCCTTTTCTTTAAATTTAAGATTTTATTTTTTATGAGAGCTCAATTTAGTTAAGCAAGGACTTAGGAGTAGGTTATAATTGAAGCCACCTTAGTTCAATTTCTTTCATAAAAGACATAAAACTCAATTAAAGTTGATGACTGAAGAAGGAAACTAGGTGAACTGGCAACTCTAAACAGACCTACCAAAGCACTTGGAAAATTAAGCACAGATTATTCTGTTCATGTACAAAGTCATTTAGATGGTGAATGGAAACCATATACTGTGAAAATCAGCAGATATTCCATGTTCATAAATAATTGAAACTCCTCAGGGTAAAATATTCAGTTGCAGTAGACACCTATTAAAACCAGAAGACATAAAAAGGACTTAAGACCATTGAAAAATATCCAGTACATGATAAAGGACTCCAGTGCACCTGCATCAAATGCCCCAGGTTAACAAATAGTGTCAAAGTGAAACTGATGACCAGACAAAGTGAAATAAGAGCGCAGGCTGATTATCTATTGATAATATCTGGTAGAAGAGCCTCTTGCCAACCAATTGTCACGATCCGCTAAGCATAGAGCAGGATTCGTGGTGATTCGTTACCAGAATCTCAGAGTGCAAAAGAAACACAAACGGGGAATTTTTAGTTTTAATCAAAGCAATGCACTTTATTGAGTGCCAACACGCAATTATTGTGATAGAAAGGGAGAGATATAAGAAACAAAGGACAGAGAGAAAAAGAGGGAAGGGGGTTTATAGCTACCAACGGCAGGCGGAATCCGCGTGGTCTTCTGCCAATAGATCCGTATTCTTCCATGGGGAGATCTCATAGGGGTTTTCTCAGAAGGTCTCTTTATAGTTCTTTTTGAAGTGAAGGGCAGATGGCCAAGGGGTGGGAGACAGGAGTAGGCCTTTGTGAAGAGGCATAGGTGTACAGCACTTTCAGTCCTTTCTTGCCCGGGTGGCCTGGAACAATTCACCTGCACGGGGCTTTCAGCCCTTTCTCACCTGGGTGGCCTGGAACAGTAGTGATCAGTTCCTCCTGTGTCTCCCAGCAGACACACCTGCAGCACTTGGCAGGCATCCCACCTCGGTTCGGCCAGGACTCCTGTGCAAAAGTCCTCTTGCCCCCGTAGATGATCGTGAGACAGATGAAGGGTCTTCAGACAGTCTCTTACACCAATATGCATATTCATAAAAACCGGTAGGTTTAAAACTTTGTTTTCTGGCTTAAACGCCAAGAATTAGGTACATGGCAGTTTATTCCAGTTTATTCTGGAGACTGATGTTTTAAAGAGTATCTTTAAAGTACATTAAAATATATGAAGAAGAAAAAATTACCCAGAAGTGTTTTGCTACTGTTCAGTGACATGTCTATCTATAAAGTGACTATTTGTAATTCCAAAGCTGCTTGTAATTATTACCAGCGCTTGTTCAAACAGTGAGACAAAGCCTACTGTCTGAGGAGGATGCGAACAGAGGAAAAAATCCCTTTAATCCATTATCAGAAACTACATACGCCAACACTGGAGGCATACGCTTTTTAGATGAGGTCTGACCTCGGATATGTTGCTGCTGCTGTTGTTAGAAAAAGGTAAATTAAGGGACTTTAATTTTTCCCATTTCAGGTTCTTGGATTATTGCCACTCTAAAGTGCAGCAGTGACTGTGCCATCCCCTCAGGCAGAGTGGACAAATAGACTGAGGGACAGGAGCAAGGACAGTGTTGCAGAAAGCAGCCCCAGTCCCCAGGGCCTCTGACAATGGGAGTGACTGCACTTAGACCTGTGCTTTGCATCTTTACTAAATATTGGTATTTGCACAGAGGGATGAAAATAACTGTAAGGAAGGTGAAGATTAAACTGATGCAATGAAGACATCTTGGTGCTGTCCTTTGTGTAGCCCTAAGCAATGAATTGCAGTCCCACTGAATGGCTTTCACTGTCCGGGTTACCTATTTCTGTTCTTTCCTTAAACAACCTCACCCAAACAAATATCACCTAAGCTTGAGAGCTTTTCTTTTACAAAACAACTTTCAAGTTTTCTTAGCTAGTTTCACCACAAGTGTCTTCACAAAATGTGATGCTTCATAATCCCATGAAACCATTTGATATGAATTCACAACCAAACTATGTCAGACATTGTTGAAATGCTTTGGCTTCTTTTGCTTTTTTTGATCCTGTGGCTTAGCTGCTGAATTGTTTTATTGTTCTCAGCTTCTCCATAAAGACAATTTAGGAAACCCCAGATTTTGTGGGAATATTTCAGAACTGCAACAAGGTTTTGCAAGAGCCCACTGTGGTACCAATAAGTTTTTTCATAAAAAGTTTTTTCTTGCTTTGTACTCATATCCATCAAACTGGCCTCTAAACCAATCTGAGATCTTTATGAGCTTTACAGGTCTAGTGTGACTCACAGAGCCTGGTCAGATGCTCTGATATTCCAGTCTTTATGCAGCTTCCAAAAACACAGAGGTCAGAGCCACAGTAAGTCCCATGTCATCAGCAGCTGCTGGTGATTATCCCGCTGGGGATCAGGCAGCAGTGCAGGACATGCATCCCTGCTTCTCAACAGTTTCCACTCACACAAGACACAAACACAATTCCACAGAGAGCTAAGTGGCAGTGCAGCTGAGATCCAGGGAGAAGGGATTGCAGCCTCCCTAGGAAAAGGGAGGAAAACAGCCGTGTTTCATGAGGACAGCGTGTGAAATGCTGCGCCAAAGCCCTGGGAAAGGGAAGGAGAGCTGAGGTCGGCAGCTCGCTGCAGCAACACAGCAGGGCTGGGTTTGTGTTCCACCTGCTGCAACAGAGACAGGGCTGAAGCGGGGAGAGGGAAAGGCAGCTGTGCTGGGATGGCTGAGGGGACGGCTGGGGGTCAGCTGGGGTTTGTTCACTGCAGCTGAACTGTCTCGGCCTGATCCCAGCACCTCTCCCAGTTCTCACTTTCAGGACTGTTGTAGGCAAAAGAGATGGTAGGATGGAAATGTCTTGCTGTTTCAAGCAGACTCTCCTCCCAGGCAAGTACCTGACTTGTCTCAAGCCAGATTTGCCTTGGCTTCCACCCTGGTAGAAAGAGAATTGAGAGAAATGATGTTTTCCAGAAAATTGCAAGGGGGAGTTACAGCCCAGAAACCCATTTTTGTTGGCTGCAGCAATAATCATATCTCCTTGATCTGCCCTGAGCACAACACAAAGCAGGGTCCTTTTCCCCCCACTATTCTTCTTGAGTTTAGTATCACCAGTCTGCAAGCAGGAAAGAATATGGACAGTTTGAATTGTCCCTCTCATATATCATTCTGGGTTTTGCTTCCTATTGTGCAAAAACCTGGTCTCAATCCAGATTCTGGGAGACTTCATATGGCTGGGACAGTCTGATTTTCTGTCCTGGGCATCCTTTTGTGGTCAGCATCAGAACAGGGTGCTGAGGCAGGCAAACCTTCGCTCTGCCTCACTGATCTCTGATTTCCAGTTGAAGACAGTGGTTGTGAGTGTCACTCCTCTATGGTTTGAGCATATTGTAACTGCAAATGACAGGGAATGGAGAATCATGCTCAATAATTGTCTTCATCTGAGGAGTAGAAAACCTGAAGTGTATTACTATTTTGAAATCTGTAGTTTAGTATTGCACTTGATTAGAAATAAGCGAAATATGTGCAAAACTGCATCTTGCAGAGCAGCTTGCAGATTTTTACATGTTTAATAGTCTCTTGGAAAAGATTTTACACACACTTTCTATTGCACAGTGCTGATGTTTGCTTTGGAGGCAGGTTTCTTATGTTGCATCTCTCTGGTGAATCTTTACTATTCTGTCAACTAATTGTTCACTACTTATTTATTGACATAATTATTTCCCCTGCAAATTTTCCATTACCCATTTTTTTCTTGTTGCTTTCTTTCATAATGCAGTTCCTCAGCTCCCAAGGGAAAGGATATGTTTTCTAATTCAAGGGGTTTTTTTGAGTTTGATGTTTGTTTTCCTTTTACCCCCCCCCTACATCTGCTTATCATTTTTTCTTAATTAGAAAATTAATGTGATCAAGAGGTCCTTACTTTGCCAGTTCAGACAGTCTGAAATGCAAACTACAGCTGCTGTTAAGTGTTGATAGCTCCCAGGGGAATTCAGATTACCATGGTGATGTTTGATAACTGTGGAAACAATGACCAAGAGCTTCTGAAAACAGAGTCTTTTAAAAATAATTTTTTTTGTTATTACACCGATATGTTAGTATAGACATACTGGTTACCTGGTTTTGTGGGGAAAGAAAAGCATGTTCACAAATATAACTATATATTTTTAAATGTTGATGTTTTCTTGCAAACTATGGGTATGGATATGGATATGGAACTGTGTCTCTGCCACCTTCTCTGCTCTTCTTTTTCCTGAAATTTACAGGATTCAACCTATTTACAAGATGTCTTTGCAAATGAAGCACGTATATGACTCCAAAATCAAAATGCAGTCTGCAGAGCATTGAAAACCAGTCTAGCCCCTTTCTTGATGTCACATGTTTAATGGCACTGGACCTGAGTTTGTTCATGGCATTGCCTCCTTATTTCTGCTTC
Source organism: Pardalotus punctatus (assembly GCA_013400915.1). Taxonomy (NCBI): domain Eukaryota; kingdom Metazoa; phylum Chordata; class Aves; order Passeriformes; family Pardalotidae; genus Pardalotus; species Pardalotus punctatus. Next base: position 82,276 of record VZTX01029099.1, on the reverse strand, counting down.
TGTTCTACCTTTGCTGCTGCATCACACCATCTTTTTCTATTTTGGCAATTAAGGAAGTGTGGGTGGGAATTACTCTTCTGTAAATGAAATGAGGATGCTGCTGCTGGAAGAGCTGGAAATTATATTGCTATTGAGGGGGAAAAATTGGTGAGGATAGTGAAATATGTGGAGGTCACTTCCTTCCCTCCACTGTGCTGTGTTCAAAAGCTCATTCTGTTTAAGAATACATGAGCTACATATAGAATCTTGTGAGATGACCAGCCAGCTGGGGGCTGGGATGGCTTCGGGATGGTGGCAGTGTCCTCACTGATGGTACTTAAAAAGTCATTAGAAAAGATAAGAACATGTTTGTTAACAAAAATAAATGTTAATGAGAAGATTCCCACTGCTAGGCATACATTAGTCTTGGAAATTATTTTTTGGGGTTTTTTTCTTTGAAGCAGAGGTACTGTAATAGGAAAATGAGAAATCATTCAGAGCACTGAAGGAGCTGTGGTGGGGTGACCCTGGCTGAATGCCAGGTGCCCATGAAAGCCATTCTTAGTTGCTCTCCTTAGCTGGGCAGGGGAGGGAAAATACACCAAAAAGTTCATGGGTTGAAATAAGGCAGGGAGAGGTCCCTCACCGGTTACTGTCAGGGCAAAACAAACTTCACTTGGGGAAATCAGTTTATTACCAATCAAATCAGAGTAGGATAATGAGAAATAAAAACTTAAATCCTAAGACACCTTTCCCCATACTCTCCCTTCTTCCTGGTCTCAACTTCACTTCTGATTTCTCTTCCTTCTGCCCTCAGTGGCTCAGGGGGACAGGGAATGGGGGCTGAGGTCAGTCCATCATGTGTTGTCTCTGCCACCTCTCTTTCTCGAGGGGGAGAACTCTTCCCAGTCTGCCCTTGCTCCAGGGTGGGGTCCCTCCCACAGGAGCCAGTTCTCCATGAACTTCTCCAACATGAGTCCTTCCCAGGGGCTGCAGTTCTTCATGAACTGCTCCAGTGTGGTTCTCTCCCTTGAGATGTAGTCCTTCAGGAACAGGCTGCTCCATTGTGGGTGCCCACAGGGTCAGAGCCCCCTTTACACATCCCTCTGCTCCAGTGTGGTCTCCATGGGCTGCAGGTGGATCTCTGCTCTCCCATGCACCACCATGGTCTGCAGGGGCTCAACTGCCTCACCATGGACTGCTCCAGACTGAAGGGAAACAAACCTCAGCTCTGGTGCTTGGAGCATCTCCTGCCCCTCGTTCTGCCCTGTCTGGGGTGTCTGCAGAGCCGTTCTCTCACATATCCTTGCTCCTCTCTTCACTGACTCCTATTGCTCCTGTACAGTAGCTTTTCCCTTCTTTACTCTGTTATCCCAGAGGTGGCACTGCCATCTCTGCTGGGCCCAGCCTTGGCCATGGTGGGTCCATCCTGGAGCTGGCTGGTGTTGGCTTCATCAGACACCAGGGCATCAGGCAGCTTCTCAAAAAAGCCACCCCTGTAGCCCCAAAATCCAGCCATGAAACCCAATACAGAGGTCCACAGCAACAGTTTGTTCCTGATCTGTTTGTTTTCTTCCTCCTTCACTGCATTACTCAGCATCTGAAAAATGATGCAGCATGTTAAAGTACCATTCCCATTGCTTCAGCCTAACTCACCATCATGCAGAGCTGTGCTGCAGAAATTTGAAGTATGCTTTCTTTGGGATTTGGTGCTTTTTTCCCCCTTTCTGATTTTCTTGTTGCTTTGTTTGTGTTTCACTTTGCTGCAGGTGGGAACACAGACCTGAAGGGAGACTGAGTGTCATCTCAGACAGAATTCCTCTCTGGCAGACCCCTGTGCCTACTGGCTGCAGCATTTCTCTCTGGGTATTGGACAGCTCTCCAGTCATCAGGACTGGGATGTTTCCAGCTTCTCCCCTCTGCCTGGGCAAGGGTGTTCATCAGACTACAACCAAGACAGCCTGGAAAAAAGGCAAATACCCCTAATTGTATGCCTAGGAAGGCAGCATACCTCTGGACACAGGCAATCGCAAAAATTGTGTCTGGCAACTAGCAGGAGCACAGCTGCAGGAGGGCTGTGGTGGACTGTGGGTTGCTGGTGCTGACAGGCTGATGAAAACAAGGGAACTGTGATTCAGCTGATCTGTGCAGGAAGCTGTGGGCATTTTGTTTCTTTTGTCCCTTGTAAACTGGAACAACTCTAATCATAGTATTGAGCTTAAGAGAGGAAAAAAATCTGGTTTTGGAGCAGAATTATGCTTTGTGACCATTATAGCATGAGTATCACAGAGTGATTTAGGAGGAAGTAATGAGGTAGAATTTTTAATTCTACCTGTTACAGGGGCAGACATCACTGTTGGGAGATTTTTGTGCAGCAATGTGTCATACACAGGACTGTATCATTCAGCTGCTTGGTGTTTCCCTAGCGGAATGCAAATTTTTATCCAAGTTTTAGAGACAGCAGGCTTCCCAGCTGAAGAGCAGAAACTGGGTAAGTCCTCTATGCTCAGAGTAGGTTCTGCCTCCTTTGAGCTGTTGTCCCCTGGTGAGATCCTAGAAGGTGGCTGGACTCAGAAGGATGTAGAAGTAATTTGATTTTTTGATAGACATCCTGTGTAAATCTCTACATGAAGTCCAAAATAGGCTTTACCTTTGGCATTGTGCAATAAGAACTATAGAACATCTTACTGGACAAGAGTTTGTGGCATGAAGTGAATGTATAGTGCTCATATACTGACTGTCCTCCATAAGAACAGGCTTAACTCTGAACCTGGGGTACAATATGCAAATCCTGTACCACTTACCAAAATGAGATATCAAGATACTGCTACCCAAATGCGTCCTGTTTTCGGTCTTACTTTCCTTGCCTGTCCTACACAATATACCTTGGTGGAGGAGAGGACTGAGTCCGTGTGTTGTGCATGGACATGGCCAGTCCCTGGCTGAGGATGCTGGACAGAAATGCAGTGTGAGCATCCCCTGCCCTCTGCTGCTCTCCCAGAACACCCAGGTTTGGCTCCTGTTGCTCGCTCCCTAGGGTGTATCGATCCCTTGGTCAAACTGAGCAATTCCCTCAGTGGTTCCCTCTGCTTCCTTGTTCTGTGCCATCAGATCCTTCCTCTGCAGGAGTTTGGAGTGAGACGTGCAGGCTGGTTCGGTTCAGGGCTCCTGGTTAGCTCTGCAGTCTCTCCAGGATGAAGTCCTTTTGTTGCCATCCAGCCTCACAATGTGCTGGGGCTGTTGGGCACAGATTGGGGATGCCATTAGGGCAGTGCCCAGGACTCTTCTTGAGAGCAGCACTTCACCCTCTGCCAATCATGTATCTGCATTTCAGTGACCGAATTGTGGGTTTGGTGGGCCTGTGCTGATGTGCACTGATTACCACATCTCAGACTTTGTCTGTCCTGATGGTTTGCAGGGAGAAAGAGGAAAGAAGTTCATATAACCAGCTCAATTTTTTGCCTCTGTGGCATCAGCAGCTAGTCTGGATGGGTAGCAGAGGTAGTGTTACTGTTGTTTTCTTTCGTGCTTGAACTTCTGGGATTCAATGTCTCTTGTACGGTATTAAAGAAACTCTGGGAACTTTAGTCCTACTGTTATGCCAGAAAGATTTTATAAAAGTTTTAAAAAGGTAAATAATGCCAGTGTGATAATTATTTTATTATGATGAGTGAGAAAATGGAGCTTTTTATCTTTTAAAATTCAGTCTAAAAGCTGTATTTCATTCTCCTTTTATCCAGTCAAATAACTGAAAATGGTTTTCCTTGGAACACAGATAAGGAAACACCAGCGATTAAAGATAATGTTGTGGAATGTCTGGCAGGGTTCAGTGCATCAATAACCCTGACACGTAATTAAAGTAATTGAAAATGCCCCGTGTGTGTTCTCTGATAGAAGGCAGTAAAAAGATAACTGAGGTACCAAAGCTCTTGCACAATGCCAGATATATTTTAAAATCAATCTCTTTTATTTTTAATCTTTTGAGTCCTTTAAATATCCATAAAGCCAAAACCTGAGCCCACAGCAGTGCCTTTAGCTTTCCTGTTGAGAGAGAGCAGCTCATATTTCATTCAGCTTGTTGCTCAGGTCAGCAGAAAGGACTGGATTTCAGCTGAGAAACAGGGCCAGGGGCTCCTCAAGGATGCTGACATCTGACAGAGCTGGGCTGGGTCTCTCTCCTTTTCCCTAGCTGTTCTCTCCTTCACAATCCAATCTTGATTCTGCCATCTCCATTCATTTTCATTTCTTTTTAACTAGATGTACTTCTCTTTCCTTTCTGTACTCATGCCACAGCTGTCTGAAATTAACTCTATGATAATAGGAAAACGTGTTATTTAGAAATTTTGTAGAAGAAGGACATCATCCTGGTGTAGGTTGCTTATTTCCAGGTGGGTCCTGGACTTCATTAATCCATAACTCTAAATTGGTAAGAACTGGGAATCTTCTAGGACCTCTCTAATTTTAGCAGAAGGGACAAAACTATACGACTTCAGGGAAGTCACACATACATACCTACATACATACATACATACATACACAAGGGAAAGTATTTTCCATGAAAAAGCAGCTACAAATCTGGATTTGTTCTGCCCCAAATTCAGACTCTGCCAAGGGTTAAAGTTCTTTCTGGATTTTCTTAGTCAGAAAGTGGTGAGGACATCTGGCCTTTAAAGAAGCTTGAAGTAAAATGTCACCTTCCCTGGTGAAATGTTTGAAATCCCTCTCTGTGGTTTGAGTGTCAGAGCTAGAACAGAATAGAACAGACCGTGGCAGCTGGAAGGGACCCACAGTGACCTTCTAGTGCAACTGCCTGGGAGCAGACAAGAAATCAGAGGTTTACTTCGGCTGTCCCTCCATCCTTCACAAGGTTTTTCCTCTAATACTTGACTGAATCCCTATTTTCTGCTAAGGACGCATTGCAACCACAGGCTTTGGAATCAGGTGTTCCAAGTAATTATACATATGTCCATACTGAACCATGATTTTATGCATTTAGTAAGCCCCACATTTTTTTCAAATTGGAAATACCACTTCGATGACAAGATGCTGAGACAAAAATACAGGTAGCCAGGCTGGTTTATCTCCCCATGTCCCTGATGGACAGCGCTGCATAATCAAAATATTTTGATCATGGTTTTCTTTCATGAAAAAATGAATGCTCTTGTTAAAATAACTTCTCAAAATTGAGAAATATATAAAGAAAGGTGTATGTTGCTGTCATGTTTTTCTGAAGGAAGATGGATGTTGTTAATGGCTTCTGTTGTATTTTATTAAACCGTCATTACATTTTAAGTATTTTTTAACTATCCATTTTTATTCTTCACTAACAAACGATGTCCTGGTGTTGACAGGTTCCTTCTGTACAAGTCCTTACAAGTCAGAGAGCCTTTGGAGTTAGTCCTGGGGCTCTGGAAATGCTGGGATGGGAGTGCTCGGCACTTGGGGCCCTTTGGAACTGGACACAGCTGTGGCTCTTGGGAGAGTTCTTGCTGGCAGCATCATTAAGTGCTGGCTCAAAGGGCACAGATTTGGGATGTCCCAGCACCCATCATACTTTCATGTAACAGAGCAGGAGCAACCAATGTTTTATTCTTGCCTCAGGAGGAAATAATTGAGATTAGCATGACTGGCAGATAAATGTAGAGATGAGGAAAATATGTTCTACACACAAAATCCAGTGTGTTTTCCCTTGATCAATGATTAAGAAAGGGAATAATCCATGTTTCAGTTAGCTTGGAATTGCATTTGTGAAAGTCACTTGAGTTAACATGCAGTGCTGAAATCCATTACTGCAACCCTTGTGATCTCAGGGTGATTGTACTCCAAGGTGCTACCCTTGAATGATCACCAGAAGAGACTTAATCCTGAGCTTCATTAAATCCTCACTGCAGAGGTCAGGGGAACCTAAGTCAATGGAATTAAAGCATAAAATATGCTTAAATAGAGATATTTGAGTAGGATTAAAATTAAACATGTAGGATAAAATTTAAAAAAAGGTATTTAAGCTTCAAAGATTCAGAGAAGGTTGTGTTTCGCTGTATAGTCTGCTCAGTACCTAGTAGACAACAGCAGTTGTTTGCATTTGTAAACATATAAATACCTCAGAAAAGTAACTTGTTATTGCCCTAGTGAGCTTGTGAGCAACCTGCTCTTCTGCCCATCTTGTTCTGTCTTTACAGTGAGCCTGCTATGAGCTCCTCAGCTGACGAGTGAACAGTTAGCCCAGAACAAAGCAGAGCCTTGTCTGAGTAAAGTGTACCAGGGGGGCAGAATACCAACTGTCAAGCCGATTGAGAGATAATAAAAAGAGTGGTTTAGACAATACAATTGCATTTATATTTGGATTTTTCTTTTATCAGTAGTTTAATTTTTCAATTGCCAACATTAACTCCATACACAGCTTAACCAGAAGGCAAAGATAATACAGCTGATAACATGCTCCTGGAGGGGGCATAGAGGAACTGTACTCATCCATGTAATACCAAACTGTCATTTCCAGCCAAATTCCGGTACGGAAAAGTTACAAGAGTTCTGAGCATGTTTGCATCTGTACACTAAACCCACCATAGTTTTGGTGTTAGATTGCATTGTATGTGCTCTATTTTTTATTTGCCTCCTCTCATCTCTCTCCTTTCATAAGAGAAGTGTGGATACCATAAAAGCTGAGCTGAGCAGGCAGACAGGCAGCTTCTCCCACCCACAGCTGGTGCTTGTCTTGGCTGCTCCATCTCCAAGAATAGTCTTTAACTAGTCTTTGCCAACGTTTCACTATCCATATTGTTAGTTTCTTTTATTTTCTTAACACCTGATTAAAATTTCCCTTGTCCCACTTCAAAACTATTCCTTCTTGTCCTATCTATAGTAAAGTTTATTCTTCCCTGGTGACCAGCTGCATTTTCTATAAGATCTTGCCTCGGTGTTCTTTAATCTAGGCAACCCTAATTCCTTCAGCATCTCTTTTTCAGATCATGATTTTCCAGGTCTCAAATTTTGCTGTTCTCAATATCCCTCCTTAATTCAAAAACACAGATGTTGTGGCCTGCTTAGAACAACACAAAGCATCTAGAGCTTTAAGAAAAAAGCAGGGTTATCAAAATGCCTCTCAGTGGGCACAGGCCTCACCTCACGTGCATAGTACGGATTGTAATCTGTCCTTGGCAGATACAGGAGCTGCATGGACATCGTGTGGATGCCCTGTCAGAGCAGCATTGTGGGATAAGTCTTAATGCACAGCTGGCACTAGGGAAGAGACTTTGTGTCACTTCTCTGTAGCATGGGAGTGCTACTGGAAGTTACATAATTTATGGCCATTGTAACCAACACAGAAAAATGCACAGTTTGGACTGGAGGGCCAAAGCTTCTTTGCCAGGAGATAAAGTGATTCAGATGCAAAAAGCTCTTGCTTTGGTATGTATGTGCTCTGATTGCTAAATGGGTGTGGGAAGGTGTCGCTGTCCACTTGACTGCCCGGTGGCCAGCGGGTGACAGGACACAAGTGCCCAGGCAGTGGGACCACTTGTTCCTCTTTAATTCGCAGATGTTCAGTTTGCTCTAGACCCCATTGGGACTGGCAGCAGACATTGTAAAAGTAGCGACTTGATGGAGGTAAAGGAGGAGCGAGGGGCTCAGATGTACCTTCAGCTCATGTCTTTATTCCCTGCCCTGAAGGACAGGAGAACCCATCAGCAAGTAAGGGGAAGGATACAAAAAAGCGAGGGGTGACAGCTGGTGAGGGGTTTTAGGGTGACAGAAGGGGGAGGATCCAACAGGGAATGTCCAATAGGAAGAGACTACATAATAGCAAATACCCAATGGAATGACACAGGGGCAGGAGTACATTCAAATAAACCAATGGGCACACAGAGAACACAGAACTTTCTAGACTTAATACATATTAAAACAACCTCATACATAAGGAAATTAATAGGAGAGAAAAGGGGTGTAACCAAATCTTTGAAGGACAACTTAAATGGCAGGAACTGTGGGGAATTCCCCAGCCTCATCTCCCTCCCCCTCAGGCTCACTGTCCTGAGGGGGAAAATCGACTTAGTTGATTTCATGGATTTTCATAGAGAAAACAGGTTGGGTCACTGCCACAGGAAAGGGAGGTGCTAGACTGCTTAAAGCTTAATTTAAAACCTAATGAAAGAAGCCAAACCACCTAATTTAATCTCATGTAGGAAAGGATCATTCATTTTTCAGAGAACAAGTCCAGGTTGCAGCTTGGACAGGTCAAGTCCAGGACATCAGCACTAAGCTTTGCAGTGTCTGAGCTCTGCCAGGGACATTCCTAACAATGGGCAGTGTGTGAGTAGATTGGTGTGTGTCTGAGGGAAATCTTAGGATTTGGGGCATTGGCCTAGGATTGTCAGACATATTGTAACACAGCTGGAGCAAGAGGAGCAACAGCTTAGAGTGGTTTAAAAAGCCAGGGCATTCTTCCGATACACCCAGATCATCATCCAGGTCATCAGTGCTATAATTGCATCTGGAATGTGTCAGAAAATCCAGCTGGAAGGATGAAGCCCTGTCCCTGATGATGACTCCATCAGAGCACTATAAAATCTGCTTCTCAGCCTACAGAAACTGTGGCTGCACAAGAATAACAGTAGCAGGCACTGTTTGGTTTTACAGAAGTTCTCTGATGTCAGATTCCTATGAAATCTTTAGAGGTTGGAAGAGGTTCTAAGGACAGATTGATGGGCACTGGCTCAGCCCTGCAGAGCTCTGGTGCTGTGCTGTGATCAGCAGGTGATGCTGGCTATGACAGGAGTGCTTTTGCTCATTTTGTGTGTTCAAGATGAAGGTGTTAAGCCACGCTGGTGCCCAGAAGGTAGGATCAGCTTGACTTTGAGAGCACCTGGGGACACATCAGTGGAACATGAAGTTCTCCTGCATGAGGTCTCTTTAACACTTGAGAACAGGACACTTACGAGATGCCTGTGGCCTTGAGGGCTGTACATTTCATTAGTGCACATCCCCCTGCCCAAAGAAGCACTTGGGAACCCCATTCATGTGTGTGAGCTGGTGCAGACCCATAAACATCAGTGGCTCCTGAGCAATTGTTTTCTGGCAGCTCTAGTGAACATCGAAATAAACCTTTGTGGACTGTTACAAATGAAAGGTAACCGGATATTTTGGAAAGCTATGAACAGCTCTGAGATAACTGTATGTCATTTGGTTCTGGTGTCAGTCCTTGCCTTGTGAATTTGATTTGAAAACTGTCGACCTAAGGTGAAATGCTGGTAAATGGGGTTATAAGGGTAGAGAATCTCTCTGATTGCATGAAAGAAAATGGGGTAAAAGATGGAAACTCCTGCAAGGTGAAATGTTTGAAAGAATTGCATACTTAGACACTAATTGGATATAATTTTTTATCCCCTAAAAGTGTTATGATGGATGCCAGAGAAAGCTGTAAGAAATCTGTCGTCCAGATGCATTTGTTTCCTATGGCTAAATGTAAAACTCCCATTGACAGCTGGTGCCTGCAAATGAGTCCAGGAAACAGATGATAGCAATGAATTACCAGTGAGGAAATCAGCATGACAGCCAGACAGTGTGTCTCTTTTACATGGACCCTCAGCCCCCGCCCCACAGCTTCCAGGCTTACTGTCACAGCACAAAGCAGTGAGCTCCGATAATGTGATCACTTCCCTGAATTGACAATAAGCAGTTGGCCAAAGACCTGGCTTCATTTGGGAAATTCCTGTTGATTTCAAAGCTGGGAGTGCAGCTCAGTTAGAAACTGTGGGATTTAGCAAGTTGCTCTGTATGGGTTTGGACTGTGGATTTATAGTTCATTTGCAGAACAGACACTGGACATTTTCATTGCAGACCAACCTGTCTGTGTCTGTATATGTGGGTGTGAGAGAAGGAAAAGTCAAGCCTCAAGGAAAGAAAATACTATTTTCTCAAAAAGATGAAAAGGGAATTAACCACACTCTACCATCTAGCTGCTCCATTAACATGAGTCAGTGATAATAATAAGTAGCACTGGGAAAATTAGACCGCGGAGAGACTAATAAGGAAAAAAAAGAGTGACTGGAAAATTAGACTTGGACCCCATTAGAATGATCAGACCACTGGATAAAATGTCAGGTGCCTAAATGAGAGCATGTTTTCTATCCTATAGTTCCATCTCATGGGGTAAAGAGTAGAAATCACAAAATGGTGATAAGGCAAGAAAAGGTAAGTATGAATCAGCCAAACCAGGCCAGTGTGCTCTCTCTTGCTATATTGCAAAAATAATGCAAGAAATGCAGAGTGTTTGGGACCTTTGAATTTCGATTTTAGAATTTTCAAAACAATGTTGACCTTTCTGGACCACTTTTTTCCTTCCTCTCTTTCCATACATTTTTCCTTCCCCATGTCCTCTTCCCCGCAGTTGTCCTTTTCTCCTCCAGCAAGCTGTGAAGGCACCTTCAGTCACAGCCCTCAGCCAGCTCACACTGGGCTCCAGCTTCTGCAAGGCATGGCAGAGGATTTCTCCTAGGACAAGCAGGCAGCCAGCTCCACGACTGGGTACTACCTTTTCTCCTTGCCTTCTCCAGACTCAGCTGGCAGAACTACAGACCCTCAGCTCCACAGAGCTGCTTCTCCTTCAGAGTCAGGAGGAGGCTGAGGCTGTCACCAGCCTGCCCTGTGTCTATCCTATGATTATCCCCTGCAGGACACAGGCAGCCCTACTTCCAAAAGCTACGCTAACGGTCCTTTCGGATCTTAGGACTGCATTTTGCCTCTTTGATCTTTCATCCCAAACTTCTCAAGTTCTACTGCCTCCTTTAAGTGCATGGACTGGCAGAATGGCTGGTGAATGGCTCTGGGATAAGTCCCCTTGCTGTCCTTGGGATTCCTCTGTGGCAGGCAGGTTTTCTCCAGATGAGTGTTCTCCCAGAACTGATCTCCACTTTTTCACAGTTATGCTTGCTGCTCATTTCCATCCCTCAGTGCCTCAGTCTTGCATATATAGGAATATTTTCCATACTTGAAGAGCCCATGGCTTTACCTGTGCTCTGAGAAAGTCCAGTAGAGCTGTCATCTTTGCCTGCTGTCAGCTGGCTCTGCTGTTTTCTCCCTTCCTTGTCCCATTCTTCACCATATGCCCCCAAGGCAGATTGGTTATGAACCAGATCCTTAAGGCTTGCATTTTGGGAGCTGAAAGAAGGTCCCTGTAACCCCTAGGTATTTTCTCACTTTTCTTCTTTTCCATGCAGGGGACGCTACTTACTGCTATTAGCTGATCTAAATCAGACATTGAGATGCCAAGGCTTGGTTGCTCAAATAGTTCTGTTTTCTTCAAGGACTTTGTTCTTCTCCAAGATCAGCATTTGCAGCTCCCATCCATGTGGTGTCGAGATGTGTTTTATCCAGAAGAATGGTTTTCGTAGGCCTTTGGACTCTGAGGAAAGTCTGCACTGCAGGCAGGCAGGAGGGTGAGGAAAGAGTAGCAGCCATATCTGGTGTTACATGAATACACCTGCTGTCAGAGTAAACTAGAACTGCAACAGCTAAAGGTAAAGGCAGGTGATAGTGATTCCTTGCCAATAAGACAAAATTCCAAAATACTGCTTCCTGAGCAAGATTTTTGTGAAGATGATTTCCAATTTCTGCTGTGATTGGATTTCAGTTCACAGTATTGTTCGATCTGCATGCTGCTGATTAATTTTGTGTATATCAAATTTTACTGTTCCTTGCAAATGGTACCCATTGGCATAAATTATTTGAATAGTGGTTAATTCCACTTGAAAGCAATGGGGATTTCACTATTATCTTTCACATGTGGTAATAAGGTTCTGTAAAGCACTTTTTGCACTCAATTACTTGAGCTAAATGTCCAATAAATAACTCCAGGTTAAGCATGAGCTGGAGATGGAGTTTTCAGTTAATAGAACAACTCGCTTGCTTTTCTCAAGAAGAAACAGCAATGGGAAAGTGGTTTGAAATATAATAGTGGAAACCGTAGAATGAATTATTACTAATAATACCTGTACCAACTTTTACCAGATTTGTGGTACTTTTGCTTATAAAAAAATAGACTGACCAATTCCTTGAAGTTCAGTAAGGCGAGAGAACTGAGCTTGATTCATGTGTAATCAACTAAGACAAAATTGATGTGCTTGGATCTGTACAAGCTATTTATAACTCAGGCTGAACAAGAACTAGCCTGACCATAATGCTAAAGGTTGGAAGTGTATGCTTTCCCTTCTTCATACGGAGAAAGAGACAGCAAAATTGGGGAAGCCTGTAGAAATGGGCTGTAGAAAACTGGATAGAGGAGATGCCATTGACGGGAAGTCTGGGAAGCACACTAAAGGAGATGGGAAGACTCAGGGACTATACATCATGACAAAGAGTTAGCTTTTGAGGTTTTTTAATTGCTGATGTGTAGCCATTGCCTATTGATGTGGCAGTTTACAGGGAAGTGGAGGGTGAAAACAGAACTGGTCTTCTACCGAGTAGGCAGGTGGAGTCCCTCTGGAAGCATAACAAGCAGAGCAGATTAAATTCCATGAATGTTTCCTAAAGGTGCATGAGTCCTGCTTTTGCAGTCCTGTGTTTGCAAGCCTGCTGTATAATCTCTCTGTGATGTGTGTGTGTGTGCCTATGATGTGTGTGTGTTTTCTTTATATCTATCTATCTATCTATCTATCTATCTATCTATCTATCTATCTATCTTTCTATGTAAAGAGAGAATGTACTCTTTGGGAGTAAAAACTTAATGTTTCAAGAGTGGTATTTCTTTGAAAAGGAAATCAATAATGGAGTCCTGTATATCTTTCATGCAGTGGAATGCTCTCTGAGCAGAATAGCCATAATAATTTAGAAATTGGCTGATTTGTTCAGAATTTTCAGCCTCTTTGTATCAGGAATGAGTTTTCTTTCTTCCCTTTCTTTGCTTTTACTCCTGATTTTTTAGTGTCTTCTCCATATTTCTGCTTATTATTGTGTGTAAGTCCCAGCCAAAATGCATCAAACCAAATCCAAGGGAATTAACTCTTTCACCCTTATTACTTGTGCTCTCAGGGAGGTTTTGTTTTGATCCAGCTGCCTGCATAGAAGAGGTTACTTTCTCCTTCTGCATATACTGAATGGAGAGCAGCTGTTACTTTCTCCCCCCCAACCCTTCCCTGAGGATAATGGGCAGAAAACTGGAGTTAGATGAGAGTGGAGGAGCTGCCCAATCTGCTGGGTGAGGCAGGAAAAAATCTCCACCAAAGACTCTCTGCAGTAGTGCAGTGCAGTGCTGAGAGCTGAGCCTGGGATGAGATGGAAACACGAAAGTTTCCATTTGCAGCCTGTGGAAGTCTTTTACCAGTTCGGGGGGTTTGAGGGTGCTACTCTGGACATGCTGCTGCAGAATGGAATTGACTGTGGTTGCTTTCCTGGAATGAATTCCTCTGACTGTCCAGTTACTAAAGCACAGCATGGCTGTTTGGCCCGAGGCACCTCACCTGTGTCCTGTTTGCAGCAAGCATTCCTTTCCCTTTCGGAGGATTGGAGATACCCAGCTGCCAAGATTGCCATAACAGGGAAGAGTGTTTTCATCCTACAATGTAACTAGTAAACCAAGTTTGAAAAAGCAATTATCTCATTATTAATAAATTAATAAATTTGCCTCTCTGTGCAAAATGTAATCTTCATTGCGTAGGGACTAAAAAAGGTTTAAATCTTTCTGGAAGAGACAAGGGGGGAATGTGGTGGTAGAACAGCTTAGTCAGAAGATGGATGAGGCAACGGTAGCTTGATATTGATCTCTGTCCTTGAATTAGATAGGCACTGGCTGATAAAACATCCCTATTTCTCTAGGTGTCATCACATATTTCCAAAATCTCCTCCTTACCCGCTGAGTGCTCAGCCTTGGGAGCGAGGGCTGTTCTGCCTCTCAATGAGGCCTCTTTATCGGGCAAGTAGAATGGAGATGTTAAACTAACAAATGCAGCAGTGTGAGGCTGCAGCCAATTAAAAGGTTCTGTTTGACATATCAAGTATGAGTTTCCATTTCAGGGAAATGTGCCTTTTCAGATGACATTGTCTCAGCATTAAATACCACCAATGATGCAGAAACCCCACACATTTGTGGCCCTACTGGCATCCAGAATGAAGCAATTTGATACATTTATTCTGAGAAAATTTGTACAACATCTGAATGTAAATGCAGCTCCTGGGCCAAAAGAGGGAAGGAGGAGGAAGAAGCCCTGTCTTGCTGGCATTTTGCATACAACTCTTAGCCAGAGGTTGGCTCCTTGGGTGCCAGCTGTGCCTGCCAGAGCTGTCCCAAAGCCCTGGCCTCCCAGCCCTCGAGCGGGACGAGAGGCTGCCGAGCATCTGTACCTCACTCAGCACCCCAGCTCTCAGAGTGAAGGGGAATTCAAAAAACCCTGTCCAGTAAAAAAGAATGGTACCTCCACGTAATGTCTGAAAGATCTTCTGTGACGCTGTTACCCAGGCAGTACAGCAAGTAAATTAGCAACATCGCTGTAAGACAACCTGATAAATGAGACCCTGCTTACAATTCTAATGGTTGTAAATATGAATGCAAAGGAGATTAGTTCTTTAGGAGATCTCTCTCTATCTCCAAAAATCAATAATACATAGCCCCTGTCATGGAAAGCATTTATCTGTGTTCAATTTTGCCTCCCCCCAAAAATGACTCTGCATCTGCAGACAGGAATTTAAGTGTGAATAAGAGTTTGCACAAATGGGTCACTGTTCGGCAGATCCTTTATCTTACTGTTCTGTCTCTCAGGTATAGTTGCCTTAATTTATAGGTATCATTTTGTAGTGCTGCTAATTTTAAGTTTGCCACAGCAAAAGAAAGACTTTATCTTCTGTAATTTCTCATCTTTTTGGCTTTTTGAAAAATGCTGCTTCCAATTAGCATGATTTATGTCAATGAAGTTAGTAATTAGATTAACTTGGGTGGTTGGAAGGCTCTTAAAAGTACAGGACCCTCATGAATTCTAAACCTAATCATTGTCTACCCTCAGAATATCCTTTATATTTAATAGCACACTTGATAGGTAGTTTGTTTTCTGTATCAGCATGCAAAGATTGCAGGCCTTTATTCCCTATGATATAGACAATCTCCCTTTTATTTTAATGTACCCTCGCCCACTAGAAACAACAGGGTGCTGTTCAGTGCTGGGGCATTGGTTCCTCAGCAGTGTGTTGTAAGGAGCTCCAGTGGGGTGTGAGTGGATGGCACCTCGTCACTAGTGACAGAAAATCACTGCCAGAAGGTTGCGAGGCATTTAGAAAAAAAAACAAACAAAAAAAAAAACAAACCACACCACACCACACCACCTTCCTTTGATTCCTTAATGTGTCTTGATACCAAAAGACCTCATAAAATGACTAAGTTTATATTTAAGTATTGTTGCATTTTTCATTTGTTGGTAGGCAGAGTGGGTAAAACATATCAAATTTGGCAATCTTATTTTAACATTTTTTCTTCAGTTGTTTTAAATGCTAACTCTTGACTAAGGAAAGAGCTGTTTCTTGTAAGTCTAGGCAGAATGGAGGTTTAGCAGTAACTTAATATTTTCTTTCGATTTTTGTGCAAACCTTTAAATGGGTTTTCGCTGGTCCCTGTGTGAATGCTCCCAGAAGTTTATTCCCAGTAGCACTGACTCTGTTATTAACTTCCATTATTTATGGGCAGATAGTTATTGCTTATCCAGTTACGAAATGAAGGTGTGTTCAAAGCGCAACAGTTTATTTTCTTCTGTTTCAAAGACATTCTCAGGTAACTTTTTAAATGCCAATTGCACAATCTGTTCAGATATAAAATTTGGTGGTGATGTTCTGCAGCAGAAGTGAACAGAAACTTCCTTTCCTTGGAGGCTTATGATAAAAACGCCCCAGAAAACAGATCAATATCTACATTCCCGGCTTTTTCTTGTATCACTAGAGGTTGTGTTAAGAGTGAAAATTACTTCAGAAACGGAACACCTAAAAATGTGCAACCTAGCATTTTATACCTGGAAATCCATTTTTAGACAATTACATTAATAAATGATCCCTTACTTTTGCATTTACTGCTCTTTTTTCTAATTTTACTGCATATGGAAGTTTGGTCTTCTTTATTTCTTAGATTGCCACAAGTGACACATTACAGAGAAGAATAGTCTCTCCAAGGGAAATTCTTTATTTTAATTTCCTTGGCAAAACTGTACATCAGCAAACTGACTGGGAAAGCTTCTGTGCTTTCCGTCCCAGTTTGCTAATTGTTTGAATGACCAAATTCCTTTTTCTGGGCAAGAAATTTCCCAGCAGGAGTCTAGTCTCCTACCTCCTACCAGGTAGAAGAGATATATTTTTAATTCTTCTATAATAATTTACACTAGAACATGCATTGCAGTTTATTGGAAATCTCTCTGGTAGGGCCATGGCTTTGCCCTGCCCCAGAAGTATTGCAGCTGGTGTTCCTTAGAGTGGCTCTTCTCCAAAGTCGTGGGGTTTTTTTGTGGTTTTGTAGTACATTTTTTCTTAATTTTTCTTTGAAAGATCAAGCCATTCACTTGCATTGTTTGCATAGTACCACTTCCAATGGACATTGGACTTTTCCCACCACTTGCACCATAATTAAATGCTAGGAATTTATGAAGGATGAGGTTTTTATTCAATGAAATTATTCAAACTGTTGATGGTGACTATTTATGAAACCACCTGTGATTTAATCAGCATCAAAAATTATTTTGGTAATAAAAATTTTAACTCCTGCTCATATAAATTAATAAAAAAATTGGATGCTTATTTAGAAATCTGTGATGTAAGAGAAAATGTTCTTACATGAAACATTTGTTGATAAGTAGGCATGTACTGCCTCTGTTCTGATAACAGTTTCCCTCAAATGCTGATTCAGGTTTGCAAAATCTTCATGCAGCACTGCAGGCTATGAAATTACTTTGTCTTACAACAAATTATTCAGAAACCTTGTATTAGATGGAAGACAGCCAAGTGTACTCTGGGCTGCAAATAATCCAGACAGGAACAGTATTCATGTGAGCCTCCTGTATATTAGAGCTGCCAGGAAACAAACCCCTTTCCTTGGCATTAGCTTCTGCCTACACTGAACTTCCCAGCGTGACTCCATGGGTGCTTTTTGGCAGGGGGAATGCATCTACATGTGGCAGGAGAGCATCTTAAAGTGTGGTGTCCTTTCCTCCTCTTCTTCCTCCTGGTCAGGATGCAGGAAGTGGCACAGCACAGGCAGCAGTCCCTCATGCTCCTGTGCTGGAGGGCTGCAGTATTCCCATGCTCTAGTTCCTTCCTCTAAATCAACCTTTCTAACATATGCTTCTTACAGTGCTCATAGCTAATCTTTGGACTGCTGTTCCCAGGGCTTCCATGACTGTGGAGAGGACCATGCCCACGAGGAATGTTGTGTTTGCCAGTGATTGATGCCTTTGTGCTGCAGGATTGCTGGGGGGTGTGCGGGAGCCTGTGCAGGCTGTGCAGACAGAGCCTTCAGCATTGGAGATGGCTCTAGTCCAGCCCATGTCACAAGCCAAAGCAGCCCTGGCAGCTCCCAGCCAGCTCCTCACTGGTTTGGGAACTGCTGAACCAGACAACTGGCTGGTGGAGTCAAGAATTTTTTGTTAGGTTTTCCTCACCCCAATCCCCCACATTTTCTGTCCTCAGACTATGAAGCCAAGTACAAAACTACTCAGATTAGTTCATTTGCAGCAGGATCTTGTTCCCTCACTGGGGTTTACACCTGGCAGAAGCTTCTTCAGTTTTGATCCAGTTAGCTAAGCTCAAGGCAAGATATTTAGGACATTTCTAAGGGTTTTGTGGTGTTTCATCCTGGATTTATGGAGACTGCAGTAATGAATTTAATGGCTGAGGGTAGGATCACCACCATCTTGAGGCAGTAGTCGAGTGTGGAAATGAGTCTGGCTCATGTCTCCTGAGCTGTGTGACACTGAGTGTTACACTGAGTGTTACACTGGGATCGCTGTGGTTGAGATTTTCTCTGTTTCAGTGGAACTGATTACCTTATGAATTCAGAGTAAATCCACTTGGCCAGGGAGCTGAAAGACACCCGGGATTTACTTCCTCTGCAGGGATCTGTTCCTGTTTCCTTGCTGTGACTGCTCCAGGACAGCATCTGCTTCACTGGCAGCCTCAAACATTTGACACCACTTGCCTTTGATTAAGGCCTTGTGATGAGCATTCTTACCTGATCCCCATTCAGTCTGTTTTTTTTCTCGGGAGGAGAGAGGGGCTCTCCTGCATTCTTCTGAAACAAAGATTTTCTTCTCCCAGACAGGTAAGCAGGTCTGCCAGTTCAGTGCAGCTCATATGGGCACAGCCAGGACCCATGCTGTGCCACTGTCACTGTCACTTTGGGTGGCCTCACACTCCGTGGCTGTGACTTTTGGAGCTGGTCCAATGCTGTTTCTAGGCCAGTGTTACACACCCACCCATCAGGTCACCACCCCATGCTCCACGCTGTAACCCCTGGAGCCTCCCGACTTCAGCAGGGCACTTATTGTTGAGCAGTGGCATTGTGAGTTTTGTGAACCTATGAGTGACACTTTGTGCTTTGGGTCTGCCCAGTTCCCTCATCTAGAGACCAGCAAGGCCTGCGACTTTAGATTAGAGAATATGGGAGCAGACCCAGAAATGTGATTGAGGTCACTGATGATTGAGACTGACCCACAGGGCGGTTTGCACCAAAACAAAACTTTGTAGAGGACTTAAAGTTTCAGATCCACACCTAGGCAATAAACTATGTGAATAGATTATTTTTTTCAAGTGCTGAGAATCATTTCTTACTCCTTGCAGTTGCACATCTCAAAACCTAGGTCAGCTCTTTTGGTTTTGGAATGCTAGTGGGAACAACAATTTTTGGCTTTTTAATTTTTTTTTGGTCTTCACTTGTATTTTTTAAATTTGATTTTTCCCTAACTGGTGGGATTTGAATAGCATTGTCTCCAGCTTCCTTGATGTCCTTTAGTGTTGCAATTCAGCCAGAGGACTCATTTGAAGATGAGGAAAGTGGGAATGGCTCTACAGTTTCATTTACTGATCTCCATCACAGGGAACTGAAAAATGAGAATGGGTACCTGCAATACAGTGAGAAACTCAACATACTAACAAAACCAACCAGCTATTATTACATTAAGTAATTGTCATTCAATCCAGCACTTGCACAGTGAATGCAAAATAAATTAATCTTTGATATCTCATCGGCATTGCTGCATAGACAATTTGTCAGATTGTTAAAAATACTGCTACCTGCAAGCTGGCATTGGGGTATCCCCAGAGACAGGGTTAATGCTTAATTAAATGGTGTCGCATTAGAGAAGGTCTCTATTAATCAGTAATGAAATGGTTTTCAAGATTGATTAGTTGTTTTTAACCCTGGAAATTGTTTATTTTATGGCAATATTAGTGTATTCTTACACTAATTTATTGCAGTTCTGCCAGGATGCAGTAAAATTGAGCAGGATTAGCAATGCCGTGCTGGGAATTAGTAAATCCATTATTGTAACTGGTTTCCATTGCTTCAGAAGACAAGACACATCCACAGTGCTAATTCCAGTAATTATTAAGGTCTGTAAGGCAGTGAGTGGGATGCAAAGGAATCTCCCTGGGTAGATGCTTTGATTTGCATTTCCTTTCCCAGAAAGCTTTAAGAATTCACAGGTTATGAGACAGTTCCATACAAAACCAATTTCCAACCCTCAAATCAACCAGTGTCTCTTAGCAGCACTGAAATGACCAGGAAGCCCTTCAATCTTTCATCCCAGTTTAAGGCTAAATGAAAATCTTTCAAAATTTAAAACTTTTTCTGTAGCCACCTCCCTAATCTGGGCACATCAGATGTCTTTGGAAGACAGCGAGGATGGAAGGAGACTGCCCAGGTTTGGCACATTATGGGGAGAATTGTGCGTCCTGGGGCCAAGACAGGGGTTTGGAGCTTTTCTGCAGACCCATGCTAACAGCAGGTGTGGGAATCCCAAAGAGGGGCTGTCTGCTTCGTGCCTGGGATGTGCTTGTGGCTCACCAGCTCCTCCTGTGACACAATAATTGAGCATGATATTTTGTTTGAGTCTGGCAAGCACACCTGGGATTCAGCAATGCTGGAAAATCCTACTAAGCAAATATCTTTGTGCACACAGGGGTTGGCTTTGTTCTGCTCTCACAAATGAACCTGAGGGACTTGTGTAATATCACGAAGTGTAAGTGAAAACAGAATTAAGTCATAACTGCATAGATTATGTTCAGTTCCCAGTGGGAATTACACTGAAAGCTGGGCAGAGTTAATGAAGAAAGATGATCTGTCATGGGACTCCTGGGCCAGGAGGGAGCTGTAGTCCATGAGAAAGCTGCAGGAACTGGCAGGATGGGAGCTGGAAAAGATAACAATGAAGCAAGGATTGGTGGAAAGTAAAACTAATCTTAAAAGGTGGTTTGGGAAAGCACAAAGCTCTGCAGAAGTTGTTGCTGTCCCTCATATTGGGGACGTACCAACAGTTGGATGTCTCTGTGGTTTTGTGTTTGCAAAGTTGGGTGTTGCAGTTTAGAACTTGGACAAAATAAAGGCTTCAGTCTCATATGAAAGTGTGATATTTCATGGCTTCATTCCCATAGCCAGGGAACAAACTCCTGACACATCATTGTGCCTAGCTGTCTGATGTTGTCACCATGAAAGACAAGGTCTACACTATGAGAAATCCAAGAAAAGCTCATGTGCGGAATGAAGGGTGTGTGCACAAAGAGATGTGTGTCTAAGCAGGGCTACATGTATATAAAATATCATATGTGTGTCTGTACAAATCTAATGTCACCATTTTCTAAAGATTTTATCTAAATTGGAATTGGATTTTGTTCTCCTTTGCCATAAAGATCGAAGTTGTTGTTTGTTTGGTCATACACATCCTTCAACACATGGGCTGGCAGTACCCCTGTGTGCTTCACAAAATGTTGTTCTGCACCTCTATACCATGCAGATTGTCAAGTTTGGTAATGTTTCTTGGGAATTTCTGGGCTTTGTTGTGCCCTGTAACCATGTTGTGATGTTTGGTGTTCCCTAACTACCTCTCTGCAATAAAACACCCCAGTTTGTGGGCTTGTCAGCATATGGCTCCCCTCTATCTGTTTTCTTTGTCAGAGAGAAATGCAGTTGGCTTTTTCTCTGGATACAGGGTGATCCTTGTGTCTGCACTGTTTGAGGAGGAAATAGCTTTTCACTAAAATCTAGCTGTTCTTTACAAGAATAATTATTCCTTCCTTAGATTTCCAGTAAACAGTAAACCTTTGCTCAGCTACAATCAAAAGTGTGAGGTGAGCACTGCCCGGAAATGCACGGGAAATGTGGCACTGAACATGTGCAGGAGTGCAAGTATGCACAGTTTCCAATTCCTCATTGGTACTTTTTAGGAAAACTGAAGAAAAGCAGAAAAAAATTTCATAAGATGTATTTCCTAACTAGCTCTACTGCAATTTCTGTACTTCCAGAAGCAGCTGGAATTTGGCTCAGCAGTGGGAATAAGTCTGGGATGAGCTCAGTTGGTCAGAGCACGATGCTGATAACACCAAGGCTGAAGGTTTGATCCTTGTACGAGCCATTCATTTAAGATTTGGACTTGATGGTCCTTGTGGGTCCTTTCCAACTCAGAAGATTCTGTGACTCTGTGACTGGCTACAATAGCTTCCTATTAAAGGAAGCTCTGTGTCCTCTAGGACTGCAGGGAGTTTGCTGCCAGTGCATTCTCAACACAGAGCTGAATAGGGTTTTTAACACCTTTTTTTTCTCCTTATGCCTTTTCTGGTGAGATGGCTGCTTAGAAGAGGCAGGATGGAATTTCAGAGTTATTGTGAAAGCACATGTAGGTGGTAGTCCAGGATCTTAAGGGAACTGGAGCTGTGATTGCTGCTGGTGAAGAGCTCTGGCCAGCTGGGATTTTTGGTTCTTGTTTTCCAGGTTTCTTTAATATCACAGGGGGTGGCCTGCCTTGTTCCCAGGAACATGAGGTGCAGATGTATATACACCGCTCAGTTTCCTTCCATGACTTATAAAGTCAGCGTGTTCTTAGCTGTATGGTGGCACTGGATAATAAGATTCTTCTTTTTCGTGTGTCATATTCCAGGACGTGTGCCTTCCCACAAATGTCATAGCATAAAAACACCTGAGTAAAGAAAAGAAGATTCACAAAAATAATTAAAAATAACAGGAGAAGCAAAAACATTACTGCAAATAACACAGGAAACCCAAGTTGTAAGAAAATCTAGACTGAACTTAAGCACCCCGCTCCTTGGGAAGAGTGATTGGCAGAATCTGTCTCATACTGAGTGAGCCACATGGAATTTCTTGTAAGATAAAGATTTCAGCACATAATCAGAATTTCAGCATGGACAAAGCTTTTATAAGCATGTATTTTTAGCAGATCTTGGCCTTGTGTCAAAGCATGTAGATTAAATTACAGTTTTAATGTAATTTGGAATGAGGTTGTTTTGGAGCAAAGAATGGCTTAGAAAGGTTTCCATAAATCTTTCAAAAAAGGTAAGAATCCAAAACCTACATAGTAGTACTCTGAAGTTTCTTCTTTTTGAGAAATGCCTCTCAGGTCATCAGATATGTATATTGTTGCCAGGCCACTCAAAGCCCATTTATACTTTAGAAGTCCTGTTCCATGTCCCCTCTGCTTGTGTTGCCTGCTGTTGAACAAAGTGATGGCAGACATTCAGAGAGGCAAAATTAGGGAAGCACAGAGAAAATTCTTATTTGATACGTTGAATGTAATGTGAAATAAACTCTCCTGTCTTTGCTGGGAACTCAGTGATTTGGAAGAAATTATGTTTTAGGCTTCAATGTAGGTAACATATGTGTTATGGTTATCATCCCATGGGGTTGTTGTTGTGTGTTTTGGTAATGGCTGCTGTCCAATGAGGTGAACAAATAAACCATTTCCTATCCTAGTGTTGCAAGCACTGCAATAAGTTTAATACAAGCTCCAGTATCTCTATTGATTGTATTGTATCTGGTTGAGCACTGAACAGGTTTCCCAGGGAATGGTCACAGCTCCAAACTTGCCAGAGCTCCAGGAGCGTTTGGACAACAATTTCAGGCACAGGGTGGGATTCCTGGGGGGTCTGTGAAGGGCCAGGAGTTGGACTCAATGACCCTGATGGGTCCCTTCCAGCTCAGGATACTCTGTTATCCTATGATTCTATTTCTGTCTTGCACTGGCAAGCAAGTAAAGGGACTTACTGCTCCTGAGGTAGCCCAGAAGGTGATTGGCAAGTATGGAAATTCCTCCAAGACAGCCAGCACTTTCTCCACATTACAGCTTTTTCTGGAGGACTTTCCCAAGTTTGTATTTGGGTGAGTGATGTTGTATCTACATCTATGTATGACAGGAATATCACATCAGTCTTCCCTAAAGGTAACCTGGAGGTGCCAGGGAACAACAGCAGGAGAATAGGAAGGGATTTGCAGGGTCCTGGAGTGGCCGTGTGCTCCACTGGTGTGTGGGAGCTGATGTACCTGTCACTCATCCAGCACCCATGAGCCAGGCGTGTGCTGTGAGCACAAGGGTGCCTTGGTCACGTCTGGCAGGTCACATTGCAGTGCTGGCCTCGTCAAATCCAACACAGTGCAGGGCAGAAGTGTGGGAGCTCCAGCTTCCCTGTGGGAAAGACTGAAGGGATGAAGAATAAGGTTTCTGGGCAGGTCCAGTGCATCAGCACTGCAAAAGCCCAATTCTGAATGTAATCCCTTTTCAGAATCTTCCTAAACATTTTGTCCCATTCAGGACATAGCCAGAGCCCTGGATAAATGTCAGAGCTTTCAGGCTCACTCTCTCCTTTAGTGCTGTCTGAAAGGCTCTGTGCCATGGGAGCCAAACCCCAGCTGCTCTTCCCACAGGAGCAGGGGCTGTGATGGCCAGGGGGAATGGGAATGTGAGCTGAGGTGGGCTGGAGCTGGCTCTGGTGCTGCCAGTGTGCCCATGGAATGAAAATAATGAGAAACGCCCACAAAAGGGGGTGGGGGAGGAGTGGTGAAGTAAGCAAGGGAGCAGCTTCTGGCTCCAGCTGTTCTTGCAGCTGTGCTCTCAGAGCACAGCTGCAAGGCATGGCAGGTGAGCTGCAAGGCATGGCAGGTGAGCTGCTGGTGACACCCAGCACTGCTGCCAGCATGAAGCCTTGGGCATTGCTTCTGCCTGCCTGGCTGGGCACAATGGTGCTGCAAATGGGCGGACTCATCCCACCAGGCCAGGCCCTCATGCCAGCTATCCCACTGCCTCCCATGGGAGCTTGCATGTGGAACGTCAGCACAGCATGGGGGTGGCTGGAAAGGTGGATAGTGTGGACTTGGAGGAACCTGAAATGGAAGAAACTGTGGCATGAGAGAGGCTGAAACAGGACAATAGGTTTGGCAGTACTCAGATTTTCTGCTTTCCCACTTGGGTCCCAGACTTGCATGTTCACCCCTAAGAGAAATGCCCTTCTTCCTCGCACTCTGTGATTTACATTCCTCCGTCTCCAGTGACCAGCATCTCCATCAGAAGAGAGGAGAGCAGAGTGTGTGCCTGCCCTCCTGCAGGAGGGAAGGTTGGTAGCACTTGCATTCTGGTTGGTAGCGCTTGATTGTGGTTACAAGGACAAATTCTCGCCTGAAATGAGTGTACCATAAAAAGATGGGATCATGTGATTGATTGTGTTAAAAGTTGCATAACTTTTGGGTTAAGAGCATATCTGCACCCTTGTAATACAAGCCTTTTACCCTCATTCATGCTTGGAAAGGGATGCTGTGGACTACATCTTGCAAGAGATCCCCTCTTTTTTTTTCCCCAGATGGCCTTGCACAGCCTTGTCACTGAATCTCAGAATCCCAGACTGGTTTGGGTGGAGGGGACCTTAAAGCCCATCCAGTGCCACCCCCTGCCACTGGGATGCTCTATCCCAGGGCTATTTTTCACTATCCCAGGGTACTCTAAGCCCCAATGTCCAGCCTGGCTTTGGACACTTCCAGGGATCCAGGGGCAGCCCCAGCTGCTCTGGGCACCCTGGGCCAGGGCCTGCCCACCCTCCCAGGGAACAATTCCTTCCCAAGATCCCATCCAGCCCTGCCCTCTGGCAGTGGGAAGCCATTCCCTGTGTCCTGTCCCTTCATCCTTTGTCCCCAATCCCTCTCCAGCTCTCCTGGAGCCCCTTTAGGCCCTGCCAGAGGCTCTGAGCTCTCCCTGGACTCTTCTCCAGGGGAACCCCCCCAGCTCTCCCAGCCTCTCTCCAAGGCAGAGGGGCTCCAGCCCCCAGAGCATCTCTGTGGCTTTGTCTGGATGCACTCCCACAGCTCCATGATCTTCCTGTGCGGAGGATGCCTGACCCAGGTGTTGTGTGTGCTCCCAAAAGTCATCTCATATTTTGATTCAGAAATTCTATTAAACAAAAGAACTGTTTTTAAAACTGTTCAAAAGTTGTTCTAATTAATGGAAAGGGGGGAAGTGTAGGCAGAATGTCTCCAAGAATCCTTTTGTTTGCAATTTGTCTTATTTCTTTCTTAATCCAAGCATAAGTGATGTCATTGAACAAGAGTGCTACCTTGAATATAATTTTTATATAAACTCTTAATTGTTCTAGGATGTAAACTGGGCTCCAACATTTTATCAGCATTTAATGCAAAAATAGTTGATGCGAGGAATAAGTTGATAAAAAATGACCCTTCTGTCCAAAACAGCAATTCATTTGAATCAAAACATTGCATAGAAACACTTATGACACTGATGTTTTTTGTTGCCTGTTATTAGGACATTCTGAAACTGAAAGAATTAATTTTGCCTTCCTCTTTAGCTGTGATGATTTTCAAAATCATTACCTACAAATTATTTTACTATTTCATTTAATGAAAGTCAGAATTGTTCTTTTTTCCAAGACATAGCAAACTTCTATCATCTAACTTCCTGCGGGACACAAATTTTGTTTTTCACCATCTCTGCTCATTAGGCTTTAAATGTAAGAACTTTTCCAGTTAGAGAACCTGGCATTTAGCCTTCCCAAAGTCTGGATGAAGAACAAGATGCCAGCTCCTGCTTCATGGAGAGAGACTGACTTTCATGGGAATTTCATTAGTCTGTGTGTGAAACCTGCTTTTCCCAGCTGTGATTCTTCTGGTTGAGCTAAAGCCAGTCCTTGAGCCACCTGTTGCTGGCTTTGGGGCCTGAGAGGCACTGACCAGATAATAGTTTTGATATTTATGAATAAAAGGGCATAAATGCAGTTCCTTGGCAAACTCCTGAGAGTAGGGGACTGTTTATTTT
Source organism: Pardalotus punctatus (assembly GCA_013400915.1). Lineage (NCBI taxonomy): Eukaryota > Metazoa > Chordata > Aves > Passeriformes > Pardalotidae > Pardalotus > Pardalotus punctatus. Next base: position 56,024 of record VZTX01029099.1, on the reverse strand, counting down.
TATTCTCATAGAGAATGGGAACGTCTCATTTTTGACTGGGGCTTGTGCCAATATAAGAAACTGTATCAAGATTTGTGGTAGCCAAGGTGGAAATGAACTGAAATTACTGTTTAAGAAAGCAAAGCAAAAATCCTACATTTGAAGAGAATTTATGATCCTCCCACTGCTGAATTTTAACAGAAATGAAATACAGTTTTGTTTGAGCCAGCAAAGCAAAGCAACATGACGGCACATTTCAACATCTATTTTCTACACTGATGTAAGTGAAAACTGCTGATTGCCGTGTTTGTTCCAAGCAGGGACATGCCACAGTTGCCTTAAATTTTCTTGCAAACAATGAATTGCTACTGATGGCACTGCTGGTACTTCTGCAGCTATTATCATATATTTAGACAAGCTCATTATCAGCATTATGGATGTTAACACTCTGTAAGAGCTATCAGCCTACCCAGGGAACAAAGGGAAATAGGCAAGCACACGGAAGTTATTTTTATGGAGAGTAGTTTTAAAAAGCATTCGTGCATATTGCGCTGTTTGCATGAAGGTCCTGAGCCAGTGGGATGGAGCCACATGCTGTAGAGTGTATTTGCCTATGTGGAATAATTGCAGATAAGGAAAAAGTAACCTATGAAGGGAAATGGTTCATTTCAATGTCTTATCTCTGATCAGTTCTTGCTACTGGATATCTATCCAGTTTTTAAATGACCTTAAGTTCATCACATAGGGTACAACTTATGTAGTAAAAAAGTTCTTAGCTGTCACTGAGAAGTGGGTGAGCAGTGAAGAGAAGATTTTGCTGTTTGGCAGCAGCAGAGCTACATCTGTTGTAAGGCTGACACAGAGCTCATATGTGTGCGATGAACTGCAGCTGCAGACCAGATGGGAAAGGCTTGAAGTCAGGGACTTCCACCTTTGTAGGGGAAGATCCCTGAGGGCAGCAAAATGCAGTCACCCAGCCTGATCTGCAAAAACTATGGCTAGGTTGTGTGGTCAAACACTCAGCAAGGGAATGGGAAGGATGGATCTATCCTCAGGAGAAACTTTGGGTGCTTGGGGATGCATTTATGTAAATATTTCCTGGTTTGAACTTTTCCCTCTGTGTGAATGTGCCCCTTTTTCCTTTGGGGCACACCTGAGCCATTGGGCTGTACATTGGGCATCTCTCTGAATTCTTCAGCAGTTTTTGAGTTTGGTAAGAGATGTTCTTAGGAAACAACCAGCCCCAAATATCTGAAGCTAGGGGACTGATAACATTTTTTCAGGTCCCTGCTTTAGCTTGGAGAGAAAATAAATTTAAACAGATTCATCCTTCTGCTTTTGCAGCACCTCTCTTTCTCCCTGTCTGCTTTGCTATTACTGCATAAACCAGATATTGTAGTTTGAGCAGCCAGCACGGCTGAGGCATTCAGCCTATGGAGGGGTCTGGGGGCAACTGGGAATGCATGTGGGATGGAGTAACTTTCTCGCTCACCCACTGCCTAAAGCTGACTATGGAGCCCTCCACCTTCCCTGGCGATTCCCAGGCAGCAGTGGCGGGAGCTCCTTGCCCTGGAGGGTTATGACCATCCTGCCAAGGGCCTGGTGCTGCCTGGCACAAACCCAGCTCTGACTGTCTGTGCCACCTCTGTGCCAGCCCCTGTCCTTGTGCTGGAGGGGGCTGAGCCAGCTTTCTCTCTGTTTTGAGTGACTTGGCTCCTGTGGCAGCCCTGCCCGTCCGTGGCGTTAATGAGGGGCTGTGGCAGCGCTGCCAGCTCGAGCCCAAGCTCTGGTGGGTACAGCAGATGTTGGGATTACAGACACAAAAGAGCCCTGCTGCTGGCACCCTGACCCTGCTGGGGCAGCTGAGCTGCCTCTTCAGGGGCTTCCCCATGCCCTGCTGGGTTCTTGGCAGTGCTGAGCAACCCAGCCCCTCTGGGCTGCTCTGACACAGCTCACACACATTTGGAAGTGACACAAGGGTGAAAAGAGCCGTAACTCCAACTTGGGATTGAATGGAAAAATTTAACTTTAAAATGAGTTTTCCAAACCCTGTAGAACTTGTAGACATCTTTGTTCACTTGTTCACATCTGCTTTGGCCTCCTTGCTTGATTTAATTTAGGGGCAACTGCAAAATTCAATTATGCAAGACACCATTATGGGAATCCATTCATTGCTGCCTCTTGATTTTTGGAACTCCCTGCAGGCAAGTGAGTCTTCCAGACTGGTGAAATCTGCAGGGAACATTCTGAAAATCTCATATGACAGGGAACAAGTGTGAATTTCAGGAAGCAAACTGGTCAGAATAAATATGCAGCTGTTTAAATGCTTCTTTGAGGGCAATTTCATATTGCTGTAATTTCAGTTTTGCCTGGAATTTTTCTGGAATGGTTTTCAACATCAAAAACATAGGGAAACACATGGTTATCTCTTTCAATGGGAAGCCTCCACCTTTCAAAAGGAGGCTGATCCTTCAGTAATTTCATTCTAAATAAGCATGTAATTATAGATTTCAATATTAAACTCTTTCACAAAAGCCCCCTTTTCCCTGAGAAGGCTGCAGATCTGGGCTTTGACATCTGTGGCTCAGTGACTGTGGGACAACCAGCATTTTCAATTAACCCTGGAGGTATCAGCAAAACTGGCTTCTTAAATTATTCCTGTCCCAGCTAGGACAAGTTTTTCTGAGAAACTGAAGTGGTATCTCAAGTACTGCAGAAAGGGTTTGCTTGCCTTAATCCAGACCTTTGAAAACAGTAACAAAATCTTCACTGAAGATATTTGTTTCCTCTCTGACTCAGAAGCAGGAGCAGCTTCATCTGAGAAATGTAAGAGGTACTTGTGTAAAAAGAGGCAGAATCAGTACCATGTCATCAGATTGCAGCTTTCATAATACCCTACCTGAAATGAGGACAAAAAGTCCCCTTATCCTCCACCCGATGCCACGACAGACAGTGTCAGAGCCACCTTCTGGGGTTCAATCACAGGCACAGCTACAATGAACACAGCCCAGGAGGCTCTGCTGAGCAGGGATTTATTGCAGTGTGCTCAAGTTTGAATTGTCCTGCACTACACCTGGTTTCTGCTCTCCTGCATCTCAGGGGTACCCAAAAATAGCAGGCTGTTTGAAAAGCACGAGCTATGCCCCTCAGGATAAATTGCTTTTAAAGTAGGGTGTATTCAATTGCATGTCAAGTGTTTCATAACAGAAACACTTGACACACTGTGTTTTTGCAGAGAAGGAAAAAATGTGGGCAAAATCCTTAAATTTCCTAAGGTGTTGTGTTTTGATGCAGTCTTGCAGAGTTTAGTATCTTGAGAAGATTTGCTTTTTCCTGTATGCTCTATTTCTATTTTAATTATCCTAATGAAAGCTCTCCATGTTTTTATTTTGGTTTTTTCCTTTAAAAAGACAGGCCAGATATTCAGCTGGTATATAGTGGTGCATGGTGATTTACACCACTGGAACACTTTGCCCACAGTGTGCTGATGTAGGTAGTTGTTGCTCTTCTGAATTTGAATATAGTTTTTGAAAAAAACTATATTCAATATAGTTGAATATAGTTTTTGAATAAAGTTTTTTTAATATAGTTTCTTGGTAAAAATGACAAAGAAAGGCTAAAAGGAGTTAAGGATCATCAAGACACAATTAAAGAGAAACTGGAGGGACAGGCAAAACAACCCCAGAAGGATGACCACTGTGACAAGCTCCCCATCCATCTGTACTGGCTTTTCCTCTGAGCATATCCCAGCAGACACTCCCCCGAAACGTCCTCTGACATCTGCAGTCTGTGGTGCTGGGCAGGGCTCGATGCAAGAGCTCCCGTTGGGCTCATCGCTGGGGGAGCAGCAGCAGCGCAAGATGCCTTCACAGACTTGCACTCAGAGGTGTCCCTGGGTTTGGCTGTGGGCTCACATCACAGCTCCTGCTCAGTCTGCAGTAGGGGATCCCAGGCAGCAGGATGGGGAACCTGAAAATTCTGCCAAGAATGCGTGGGAATCTTGGCCAGGCTGCTCCCTGCTCCATCTGTCATGGATGTCACCCCAGTCACTGTGCCTGGCTGCAGACACCGGGGCTGCTCTGGGTTCCAGGGGGGAATGGGCTCTGGAAGGGAACAGGGATACAGCCTACAGTAGTGTCATGTGGCACTGCCTGGTCTGGGAAGTGGGTTGAAAGGAATACAATGGTGGAAATTTATCCCAGCATCTTCTCTCCTAAGCTCCTCTGCCACACCTCTGATTTTTTGCTCCTAATTCCAGGGGGTTGCTGTCAGGATCAGGCATTTGGAAGGATGCTCAGGTTATCCAAAGTACAGGATAGGTGTGTGAGAGCTGTAATTTTGTTTCTCACAATTCCTGCAGCTTGCAAAAAACCCACGGGAGTCCTGCAGGGAGGTTTGGGGAGGACCTGGCAGAGAGGCAGGGGCCTCACAACCAGGTGCATTAGGAGGTGCAGTGGGAACTGGCCTTTACACTGGTGTTAGTGTTCTCCTGAGACAGGCACATGGTCAGAGAGCAATCCTTTCAGCCTCCTGCCCCTGGTGTTTCATTAAACATTCCAGGTACTGCCCATGTCCTCTCTGAGCCAACGGTGATGTTTGGATAAGATGGATTTGGGCCAGGCTATGTCAATTCTTACTGCGCACAGAATGGCTGCTGCATCTGCCTGCCCGGTCTGATGGAGAAGAAAAGGCTTGTCTGCTGATTGTGGTTGCCCTGAATCTGAAAGAAACTCACTAAATAGATTCCCAATGTACTCTGTTATACAAAAAACTCTAACTGAGCTGGAGGGGAGTAAATAACCATGCCTTTGCTTCATAGGCAGCAAAACAGCCGCCCTGAAACCTGTTCTTTCCTCCCTCACTCTCATCCTTGCCCAGGAAATCCCTCAATAACATGGTTTCAGTGTTGCATTGTAAGCAACAGCTTTTCCCCAAAAATTATGGGTTTAAATCAACTAAAGGTGGGATTTAAGACTGCTTGGCAGTTCCACTGATGTTTAGATATTATTTTGAATTAGTGTGAACCTTGATTAATTTTACAACACTAAATAAAAAAATCTAAGTATAGTAAGTTAACTGTGACTGATTTCATTTGGAGGTGTTAAGGGATTGAAAAGAATCAATGTATAGAATATATGGTAGGGTCAAAAAAAGCCATTTCACTCAGTTATTCTGGGCTTTCTCTCAAAGCTTGTGCTGCGTCATCTGTGTTTAGACAAGGACATGACGGTGCTCCTTTCTCCTCCCTGCACTCTCCTCTGCTTGGCTGCTGAAATCAGTGTGCCCTTGTGAGCACTGTGGTGGATGGAGCTGCACCTATTGCAGCCTGGATCCATATGGACAAAGTGTGGGAACAGGAAATGTATTTATTATGTGAAAGACAGACCAGCAGTATAGGACTTGGAGTCTTTGCAGGAGACAACTGGGGCTTCTTTTCTGTCCCTTCTGTCTATGTGTGGGGGGAAAAATATAAAAAAATCTACACCCAATGTTTTACATTTTTGAAGAAGGAAATTCTCACTGACTATATAAATTCAAAGGGAATTCCTCCATTGTGTGAAGTGTTTACAGCCAAGTAGCTGGAGGAATTTGAAGGAGCAGCTCAGCTGTGGATGGGGCAGATGACTTCAGTGGAAGTGGGATTAAGGCATTTTTATTAGATGGAGCCAGCAGTTCAGTGAGCAGGAAAAGACCATTTCAGCACTGAAGCACACTGCAGGCTGGCTGCCCTGTACAGGTACTGAGCAATTAGAGTGCAGGTTGCTACTGACAGGAGCCAATGAATTTTCATTGTGTCTTGGTTTTGGAGACAAAGTTTCAGGAGGAAACACTCTAGAATGAGCACCTCATCCCAAGGGAAAGGGTTTCCCCCTTTTCTCTGCCAATTAAACAAATTAACACCAGCAGGTGAAAGTGGAAAAAAAATCCCCAAACTATTTATTAACTCAGAATGAAATTGGGAAAAAACAACAAAAATGAAAAAAAGGGAAAAGGGTGCCTGCAAGGAGCCAACAACTGGTTCCCCCAGTCTCTGGGAAGGGGAAGTGGAGTGCACACAGCAGCCTAGAGAAGAGCAGATGGAGAAAGAAACCTTGTTGACTCTCGGGCACCGGTCCTCCTCCTCACAGCAGGTGAAGCTGGTGGGTTCCTGTGACTCTTCACCCCTTTGCTCACTGGCATGGTCTTCCTCGGAGTTTGGACCGGCCAGGGCCACCCTGCAGGCCTGCTGGGGCTGGAGAGAAGGGAAGGAAGGTAGGGAGGCCAGGGGAAGGAAAAGGAAAAAAACAAAACCTTTCTCTAAGCTAGCAGGAAGAGCAGTGAAGAGAGCAGTGCAGTGTTGCCGGTGCACTCCCCCCAGAGCACTGTGGAGAACCTGCAGAGAGCCATCTTCCCCCACCAAGGCCATTGGCCTGACCCGCTTTTATAGCCAGGGCCGTCGGACTGAGCCGCTGAACTGACCCGCAGGTGCTGGTTCGGTCAAGCTGACCATTGGGTCGGCTGCTGAACTGACCCGCAGGTGCCGGTTCAGTCACACTGACCGTTGGGTCGGCTGTTGAACTGACCCGCAGGTGCTGGTTCGGTCAAACTGACCATTGGGTCAGGCGCTGAACTGACCTGCAGGTGCTGGTTCGGTCAAGCTGACCATTGGGTCGGGCGCTGAACTGACCCGCAGGTGTGGGTTCGGTCAAACTGACCATTGGGTCGGGCGCTGAACTGACCCGCAGGTGCTGGTTCAGTCAAACTGACCGTTGGGTCGGGCACTGAACTGACCTGCAGGTGCCGGTTCGGTCAAACTGACCATTGGGTTGGGCACTGAACTGACCCGCAGGTGCCGGTTCGGTCAAACTGACCGTTCAGCTGGCTGCTGAACTGACCCGCAGGTGCCGGTTCGGTCAAACTGACCGTTGGGTTGGGCGCTGACCTGACCTTCAGGTGCTGGGTTGGTCGAACTGACCATTCAGCTGGCCGCTGAACTGACCTGCAGGTGCTGGTTTGGTCGAACTGACCATTCAGCTGGCCGCTGAACTGACCCCAGCCCCACCCTCTGGGTCCATCTTAAAGGTACAGCAGCCCTAGGCATTAAGCAGATGGTTCAGGAATAAAGTAGCTTCATAACATCACCCAAGGACATTGTTTTCATCTTTTGCCTTCACTGAGGGACATTCACAATATTTAACATATTTCTAGGAGATCTACCATTGAAGTTCATGTGTTTATGCTTCTTGTTATTGCCCATAGACCTCTAAGTGGGGGTTTGATGGCATCTGCAGTGGGATGGAGGTGTTAGAGGGGAAAATGGGTGTAAGGAGAGAAAGGAGAATACAGCTGAGGGGTTTGATGGTTTCTTGGAGCTGGGAGTAGGCTTTGGGAGGAGGTTGAGCCGCAGGCCACCCAGCAAATAGGCTGGTGTCCTAATAATAAGGCACAGGACAACAGAGGGGACTTCAGGAATATAATCCCAAAATTGTGCTGTGGTAAAGTCGCTTCCTGTGTTCGAACCTTCAGAAGAGGAGAGGACAAGCACACAGGTCAGTGCGTCCCAAAGGAACCCTGATCTGCAGAACAGATGCTGGTGCTCAGGATGTGATGTTGTGCAAAACTGGTACCCTTGCATGAGAGAGAGGGGGGAATAGCAGGAGGGAATGATCGGGACAGTGAGTGATGGAAACACCAGGACAGGATGTTCTCAGTGGCCTTCCAAAATTCATGTTGTCATTGTACTAAATAATGGTGTGGTTTTGTGCAGTGATAAATACTGCTCTTCTGAATGCTGTGCTCGCTTCACTGATTTATTTGTTACGAGTCGTATCAATGACCCGTCTTTCATAATTGAGTTGACATGCTCTTCAGTGCCCTTGGCAAGTGTTACTCAAAATAATGCAATCTAAAATAGCATATCTCAATTTCCAGGGCTGAAATTTGACTGCTAATGCTCTCCCAGTGATCTCCCCAATCTTTTCCAGACATAATGGTGACTGCAAGTAAAATGCTGTGGGAAGAAATGGCAGTGTGTTGGTTGGGACTAGCTCTGCATTTCTGTATTTAGGGTCCCAGGGCATAGCTCTAGTTTTGTTTCTTCTCTTTCCAGACAAGAATTGCAGCAGATTGTTGGAGATAAAATAATGACAAGGTAAAATAATGACAGGGTAGTAAAATCCCAGCGAAGTAATTGGTGAGGGATAGCTTGTCATTAACAAATAATGTTGTAGTATATAGCTACAAACCTACTCATGTTCAGCAGGGAGAAATAAAAAGAACACAAAAAGTAAAAGGGATCGTTAACTGAGTGCGGAAAAACAAAAGTGTTCACAAATACTGCAGGGGAGGAAAGAATAGAAAGTTAAGGAAAGGAACATAATTACATGAGAAATCTACAGAAAACGTTTTGGATTGTGTCAGGTAAGTCCCAGATCTATTCATGTTTCCTGAAGAAAGCCCAATGCCACAGAGAGACAAACATGAATACAGAGCTGTTCCCAGCAGCCCTCTGAAGAGAAAAGATGTATTTTTCACTAAACTGCTTCTCTAGTACCCAAAGGAGCTGAACTCAGTTTCTGACCTCTAAAAATTTCCTAGGTTGCCTTGAGCCAAGGTTTGAATCCCTCTTGTCTGAGGGTTTAATGACTCATCCCAGGGCAGAAGGAGCTGTGAGTGGATCGATGTTGGATGCTGGCCGGGAATTTTTTAGGAGTTTGTTTGCATGGCAGGAGCAGGGCCGTGTGCCTTGGGCTCCCCAGTGACAGACTCCTGGCCTGGTATAGCCGGGACATTGCTGCTCTTGGCCTCCTTCCCTGCCAGACCTATTAACTACACAGTGATCAGCCAGGCTACTGATTAGGGGCTGGCTGGCTGGGCAGTTTGGGCTGGTGACAGCGAAGGCAGCAGAGCTCACCCAAAGGCTTGTCCCCAGGGAGAGAGGGGAGCTGTGTCCTGCCCTGTGTCTCCCTCTTCCCCCTGGCTATTGTTGCCTGTGTTGCAGTGGCCCTAGACCCCCTTCACCCTGCCATGAGCCAGTTTTCAACGACATACCAGCAAATTACTTGCCGTCTTTTTCCTCTTTTGCCCGATTGCTGTTTTCCCTCATGTTAGTGCATCCAGGCAGGGCTTTGCTCTGAGCTAGAGCCAGCAGAAGGTAGCAGCAGCAGCAATCAGGCAGGAGGAGAGACTGGGAAGGAGGGGGCATCCTTTTTGGCAGCAGAGCTGATACATCTTCTCATCATGTCTTGTGGAGCCATACTCTGCCAATCATCCACTAAAATGGTTCTACTAGGAAGCATGTGGATGAAAGGCAGAAGAATAACACTGGGAGCCAGAGCAAAATAAGATAAAATACTGTCCTGGAAGCAGTCCAGCTCTGTGCTGTGTAAACTTCATGCTTTGCAAGCCTGGCATCACCTTCTTGGTGCATGAATAATGAATTGCTTGCCATTTTGACAGCCTGTCCCAGTTCTGGCTCACCTCACAGTAGCTAACTAAAAGTCAAGCCTCTAGTGCCAAGGTTGTTATATTGGCCTCTTTTAGAGATGGAAAAAAGGGTCAGACCCACCTAGGCAGTGATTTATGCAGCCTGGCTGGAGATGGGGTTTGTCCCTGTGTGGAGGTACTGGAGAAGCCACGCCATTGCCCTCACCCAGGGGAAGGCTCCTCTCGTTGAACGCACTCCTGTGGCCAGCTAGGATCACCATCAGCTGTGCTCTCTTGCTTGGAGAGAAAATGCCAGGCATGCTGCTCATCATCCCCTACCCCTGGTGATGGCTGCAGTGCCTCCCCTGCTCCCAGGGAGGACCAGGGCTCCTGCCCGAAGTGCTGAGTTGCTCAGAAACTTGTTCAGGAACTCATCATCACTCCTGGCAGGGGTAAAGGAGTCCTCCCACATGGATGAATCACACCTCAAGGGAGAGATGATGGGTAAAGTCTGGTGCTATTCTGGGTGCTCCAGGGAGCATGGGTGTCCTGGGGCACGTGTGTCACAAATTCCAGCCTTATGTGGGTGTCTCAGAAATCCAAAGGACACAGACCACACATGCGCTGAGGCTGGGGAGGCACCTGTGTCCCTCCTGAGGCAGCTTCAGTCTGATGGAATGGGTCACATCCCATTTGTGTGTTTTCAGCATGGGGCAGGGAGGGTGTTCTCCATGCTCTGGGGCAGGGCTTTTTCTCACAGGGTTGGTGTTGTCTGTTCTGGGACACTCCTGCCCCCCTCCTTCCCCGATGTGTCCCCAAAAGGGAGGATGCTGTGGGGCTGGGGATGTCCCACTGGGAAGAGCAGGGAGTGTGTGGGGCCACGGCCCCAGCACAGAACGTTGCCCCCCCATTAAGGGCTGGTGGTGTCCTTGGCAAGCACAAGTGGTGGAGTTTGCGCCATGGCTGAATGGGTCATATTTGATCGGCAAAAGCTTAAAGTTTGGGTTATAAGTTTTATTTCCATGCCACTTAAAATTGCAAATGGACTTTTCTGTAATGATTTTTTTAAGATAGTCCCACTGCTCCAGGGATCTCCTAATTATCTTAGTATATTTTATCCAAATCCACCCCCAGGATGGCTGGTGCAAGAGTTCACAACAGAAAAGGTAATGAGAATGTAAATGGAGAGGTGAAATATCTGCATGAGAAATCCAGATGTAATTGAGTTCTCAACAGTATATGGGTTGTTATTTATTCTGGCACACGAGCAACAACCTGATCTGGTCTAGGGTCAAGTTCTATGTTATAATCTGTGACCAGAATGCTCTAAAAGCTCAGTGTTGGTAGCACACAGAGAACTTACTATGAGGGGGAGGTATTGCCAAATGGTAAGTGGAAATAAAAATGAGCAAGGGGGGAAGGCAGGAAATATGGATAAAATCAGGAACTTAAAACAAAGCAAACCAAACCTTTGGTTACAAGACAGTGAATTTCTGAGATACCCCACAGGAAACAACTCTTTTGGGCTGTGATTTGGATACCAGATAAGTTAGTTTTAACTTTTATTTTGGCATTGGATAGGATGATAAAATGTTTTAGGTTTCGAATTAGATTTAAAATTTAATTGTGTTCAAGATTCAGAATACAACAAATGGTAAATAATTCTAGTTGGTATGAGGCTTCTTATTATCAAGGCTTTAGAAAGCAAGTCTTTCCTTCTCAGATTATTTCCCTGAAAACCACAGAGTGAACCTCGCAAGGCTTGTTATAGGAAAACAGAAAATTACCAGGAGGCATTAGTACAGTTGCTGTGAGCAAATAATTCAGTTTGCCTTTTGGGGATATAATATTCTTGATTGAACTATCAGAGCTTGAGATATTCAGGCCTTTCATACGCATATTTGCATGTGTCATTCTGTTGTTGCAGATAAACAAGCATGGAGTTCTTTGCTTGTACAATAATGTTGTTATCAGTTCTCTGATAAGACCAAATGAAAGCACTTTCTTTCTTTCCTCTTGATGCAGCTTGGCAGCCAAAACATCCTTGGGTTTAGCAAACCTGAAAATAGTTTCCTGCAATTTTGTGCAAAGGAAAAGGCAAGATGAAGGTTAAAGGATGAAATGAGCTTTCTGGTGTGAGGGGTTAGCAAAATCCCCAGGTCCAGCTGTGGAGGGGAGGAGAAAAGAGGAACTGGGGTATCAAGTGTTGGTAATTGATGCTCAGATTCCAGCAGAAAGAGTAATCTCCATAGGCTTGCCAAGTGCTGTGCTGCTGCAGAGCCCTTTAAGGATTCAGCTGAAATTTCCTTGCAGAGCAGTACAGAAATCTTGTCCTGAAAAAGCTGCCACAGTTTCCAACGCTGGTGCTGGATTGTTAATAAGTGTGATGGAGATCAGGATCTGTAGGATTCAGGCTGTGTGCAGATACCTCTGACAGCTTATAAAATCAATCTGATAAGGACAGTCCCCACACAAGAAGCCAGGTATTAAGAATAACATTAACAGATAAAACACCTTTTTTCAGCACCTGTGAGAAGTTAGCAAGGGTGCCAACATCTTTGCTAATCCTCCTGTCCCTACTTTTGGCTGTACAACCGCTTCCTCAGGCTCCCTTACTTTTACCCTTAGATAAAGGGCTTAAATAAAGATTGAGATTTATGGCAAAAGGCTATCTGTCTCTAGCGCTCAGTGAAGGGAATAACTTTTTTTTTCCTTTTCTGTTTTTTTTCATTTTGAGCCCCTCACAAAAATTCTGGAAATGCAAAGATCAGGTTGGATGATCATCTTTGAAATCTTAAGCACTGAGAAGAGATCCTGGAAACAGGGAGAAGCAGGTGGAGCTGAGGAACAACAACACTTAAATTAAGCAGATATGGATTTCACTGAAATGAACATCAAGTTTTATTGATCTGAGAGATAAATATTGACTGAAGCATCCTCATGTGTGGCGGTGACCCTGCCTGCCTTCTCTAATGAATCCTATGGGGTTGATTTTCCCCTTCAGGACAGTGAGCCTGAGGGGGAGGGAGAAGGCAAGGCTGGGGAATCCCCCACATTCCCCACCCCTTAAGTTGTCTGTCAAAGTTTTAGGTTACTCCCCTTACGCCTCCTAGTTTACACCCCTTTCCCCTCCCAGTTATTTCATATGTATTAAGTGACTTTCATATATATCAGTTTCTGGAAAGTTCTCTGTTCTTTGTACCTCCATTGGTCAGTTTGAATGTACCCCTCCCCTTGTTTCGTTTGATCGGACAATTGTGGTTATGTAATCCTTTTCTGTTGGCTGATCCGTTGTTCCTCCCTTCAGACTGCCCCTTTCTGTTGCCCTTAAAACCCCCAGTAACGAACAGCCCTTGGTCTCCCCATCAGTCTTCTTTTCCCTCTCCTCTGGGAATAAAGGATGGGTCGCTGGGGCAACTGAACCCCTCTCGTCTCCTTTGTCTCTGCTTTTTGCGACATTGTCATGGCCTGCTGCTGTGCTCAGCTGAGGTCTCTGCAGACGGCTCCCAGCTTAGCAGGAGCCTACGATCCAGACACCAGGGACACCAGGACACCAGGGACAAAGGCCGAGTAACCTGGGTAAACAGCTGAAGAACTTTAGTGTCCTTTTCCTCAGGTGCAGCTTCCCCCACTCCGGGGATCCCCGGAGAGCCGGGTGGAGTTGCTCCGGTGGCTCCCTGGGGAATTCTTGTCTACTGTCCTCTGGGGGCTTCTTGGTTTCTCAGGCGAGAAAAAGAAAACAGTCCAGAATAAGAAAAGTCCAGAATGGGGACCAGAATGGAAAAAAAAACAAATCCCAGGGAAGAAAACCTAGCAGCAACCACAGCAGTGGCAGCAGCCAGAGCAAGGAATGTCTCTTCCTCCCCCAACTAATTATAGATTCATCCTCTTGTTGAACATTATCTTTCCTTAGGCCGCGAAGATCCTTCACGGACATGGACTCCACAATGACTTCTGATTCAGTTGTTGACTTTGAGGATCCCTCCCCCCCATTATCATCTGCTGGGGGATCAGTCTTGACTTGGTGTTTCTTGCTTCTCGTAACAGGAGCAGCTGCCATTGGCTTAGGGTCCCCATCTTCCTGTCCTATACTCTCTAACACTGTGCGATAAGCATATGCCAGGGCCCAACATGTTGCATTACAGTTGTCATTGCACTTCTCTTTCAGATACTTCCCCACCTCAGCTGGTCTCAGAATTTTTGCAGGGGGGAACTCCCAAACTATTGGGTCAGAGAATTTCTTTAAAGTTTGGCCTATGTCCTCCCATACTCCACACTACTCAAATTTTCCCACATCTGGGTCAGGTGTCTGCTCCTGCTCAGCCCCTCCGGACCTCTCAGCCCTCATTCTGGACAAGCTGACCATTATACAGATGAAACCTACCAGGTAAAGCACCAGGAAGATGGTCTCTTTAATATCCAGAGGAAACTGAACATTTTCAAAACTTGGTGTACCAGATTTAAAGACAAAGAAATAGGTGGGGAACCAGGAATGTTCATCCTCTGCTCCTCCTCCAGCAGGTTGGGTAATATTACTAACAAAACCCCAAAACAAGCTACTAAAACTCGGAGAGGAGAGCAACAGGATATATACATTTTTAACAGTTTTCAATACTTCTATTACCTTTTTATAGATCATCCATGCCACACACATTACTATAACAAGCCGGAGTCGTGTCCCTGATCTATGAAAATTATACATCAGGGACACAAATGCCCCTATCTGTTGGTAGGGAAACATGCCTACGTGCCAGACAGACAGTATCACATCAAACAACATCCCATCAAACAACGTGGTGACCACTGATTGCTGTAATCCAATACAAGCCCTTTAAAACCAGAATGCAATTAGTAGATTTTTTCCACATTCTCTAGCCCCACAAACAGTGGCCACCAGATTTGTCAAGCCCCTTTAAGTTGGGTGAGGCACACGTGCTCCCCGTCCTGTGCACTGACAATCTGGGCTGGTCAAGCGGGCAGCGACACTCATGTGTTTCCTTACCTGTGCACTTGTTTTTCCCCGAAACAGGCTTTCTTCTTTGCCCCTTCCCAGAGAATAATATCTTACCTCAGCTGCTCTAAACTTGTGCTGTTTTTGCAAAGCCAGCGTTGTTTTCCAGCTCGCTGTTGTAAACATCAGAGACAGGAAAAATTGCTGTGACTTTATAAATCAATAAACCCCTATGCCCAAACAGCTATTAACAAACTAAAAAGGTGCTTGGAAATCCAAACAACCTCTTCTAAAGAAATAACAAAAGGCTCTGCAGCCCAGTCAAGTTCTTGGCTCCTCTTACAGAGAAAATCTTTCACAAAAAAAGTGAAATTGCACTTTGAGAAAGTGATTATTTTTGATTTTTTAGGGAAAAATTATTACCTCATTCCTAATGCTCCCTAAAATATCTTATTGAACCGATCCTTTATTACTTAATTGTAAATGCCAGTTTACAAGGGCACAGAAGCTTTGCAAGTAGTGGAGAAATGAGAATTTGGAGGGAAGGAGCAAAGTAGACAATATAGGCCAATAGTGAAACAATTACTTTTGAACTATAGGAGTGGGTAAACTTTAACTCTGTGTTAAAGTGATGAAAATTCAAGCATTTCAGACCTCAAAGAGCAGTTATATGATTGCAGCATGTTCATTTGGGCAGGCTCTAGGTGAGGAAAGAGGACTTTTGCTATGGATCTTATGTGTAATTTAGATTGAAATATTTAGAAATGTACAAAATCCTGAAATAGTTTTTGGGATTTTATAATGCTTAAGGTTCTGCATGCTGCACGTGGAAGACTGCCCAGGAAGGCAAATGAGTGAGGATCATATGGTAACACAAATGGAAGGAGGAAGAGACAAATGGCTACAAATTCTCTCTAGGCAAGATCTTGCCTTTTGAAACACTAAATAATTTTGTTTCCCACTGAAAACAACTTCACACTGGATTTAAGCAATCATGAAATGTGGAGAGAGTGAGCCCCCACTGACTTTCTCGCTGTGGATCAGAGGTAACTCTGATCCTTGTGTGTCTGAAATTGTCAGGTTGGGCAGCTAAGGAGAAAACTCCAGTGGAATTTAGACCTGCATTATGATAACTTAGAGAGACTTCACGTTGACCTAGTTCTTAAATTGCTTATCAGTTTATTTCACCCGGAGGAAGTGAAGAGAAATGGCCCAGAGGGAAAGGAATGGTTCAGAGCAAGCTCCTGGCAGCAGTAGATTACCACTGGAAGAGTGAGTTTGGGTTTATTGGCTCTTTCAGCTTGAAAGACAAGTTTTGAGTAGAAAGTCCAGAACAACAGAACCACTTGAATGTGGGGTGAAAGTGCCTGCCACCAGGAGAAATCAAACAGTGGGTTTTGAAAGAGCCTGAGGTGGAAGGGCCCAGTGGGGTGCCAGAGAAGCTCTGCCCATCAGGGAATAGGGAATAAATGTGTTTTTAATGGCTATGCAGCCATCTATACAGAGCATTTGCTTGTTGAAAACCTGTGATTGTTTGGGAAAGGAAATTGTGACAGAAATAGACATCCCACTTTCAAATGTTATGTCAGATTTCCTTCATGGTTTTCCTCATCAGAATCCCCTCAATTATCAATTGCTGTCATTCAGCACCATAGTCATCCCTGATGTGAAAATCCCACAACACTTTCCTTTTAATGTAATTTTGTCAGAAATGTTTTCTTTGTGTGTTGGGAAAAAAAAATCTGCTTTGCTGTATTTTCCCAGAGAGCATCCAGTGTGTTCCTGTGTTCACCATGTGCACTTTCCCTGGTATAATTATTGTGGTGATGCACAGCTCTGTGTGTTCTTGTGGAAAAGGTTTATCAGAAAATGCTATTCAAGCAAAGGGAAGGTCACTGACATTTCCCAGGCAGATTTTCTGTTTGACTGGTGTATTTAATGTCCCTGGGTATGGCATTAGCCTTGTAAACGAGAAGGCTGCATTAACAGAAGTGACCTAAAAAAAACAGGGGCTGGGGAAGCATTCAGGCTGTCAACAAATGTGGAAAAAGAGCTACAGTTTTAGAAGAATCATGACATCCTAAGCCTATGAAATTCCTGAAACAAACGGGCATCCTTGAGCATGGTCACAATATGATGAGCTGGGAATCATTCCCATCACCTTCTTCTTAAAATTCCTTTGCCTGAGGTAATATGGGATGACTTCTGTGTGTCTTACAGAACTGAACCAACATTTTCTTATCACCAGGTACTTTTACTGTATTTTCTCCTTAGATTCCATAAAAATAGCCCCAAAACAAAAGTTTTTATTCCAGATTCATTTAGCTTCTCAAGCTTCTAAAATAACTTGGGGATTTTCTGCTTTTCCTCTCAACATTCACTTAAAATTCCACCTGCTGGCAAACATCCGTGTCAATGCAGAGGGCAGTGCCAGCAGACAGCCCAAGCTGCTGCAGTTCCTCTCCAAGGGGGTAGCATCAGGCCAGGCCAGGCTGAAACTCACTGCCAGTGACGAAAGGCAGATATTTTTCTTTCTGCTCACTGAAAAATGTGTGGTGATTGCTTGAGGCCCCAAATGCAGGTAGGGTTTCTCTCCTTGCTGAAAGCTGTGTGTGTGTGCAATTGCCTTGAGAGGGGATCCTGGAGCACACCTGGCATGGCAGCTGTGGTGACGTGGCCTGAGGAACACACGATCATCACCTTCTTTCCTCTTCTGACTTTGTCCTTACCTGGTGTTTTTTCTGTTCTCAAACTTTCCATTTTCTGTGGAGATAAACACAGAGTTTCACCCAAGGCAGTCTTCCAGACAGCTGGAGAGAAAGACTGCAGGAACAGACTGGAGGCTTGGGTGATCCCAAAAATCATAGGATTAATCTTCATTCATGAAGGCTGCATATGTGCAGTGCTCAGAAAATGTAAGGGCTCTCAGCACATTCATGTCATAGCTGTTTATTTTATTTGGCTTGTTCTTCAGCTCTCTAAAGCTGCATTTAAAGCTGCTTTTCCCACAGCTTCCTGCTTCTTCCTTGCAGCACCTTTCTCAATAGGAAAAGGACAAAAGGAAAAGTGTTATGGAGGGACATGTGACTGAACAAATTGACAGCCCAGGGAAACAGCAGTAAGATGAGGGTAGGTGTGGATCTTGAGGAAAGACAGAATATTATGCGTGGATTATTATGGAGATTTTGACAAGCTTCTCAGCAAGCCAGTAGATATTTGTAAGTTGTTAATTAGTGATTAAATAATTATTTTAAAGCAGAAGGTAAACTGAATTGGTTTCTTTGCAAAGTAGCAAAATTTAGAAGATGAAATACTTTTAAATGAGCCAATAAAGCCACAACACTGATTCTGCCCATTGCCTTGGGATCTTGGGTCTTAGATTCTGCCTTTCTTCACAAACTGCTGGGTTGTGTCAGATGCAATTTTGGCCCTGTTTTGATGTGGGACACCAAAGATGCTTTGAATACACAGTCATAAGTAGAACACAGAAGTAGTGGAAGGACTCATTTGTAACTTGATAGTGCAAGGGAATACCTTGTTGATATACTGACCCTGTTAGTCAGTAAAAGGAGATTTGACTCATGAAAATTGCTGTTGTAAATACATAGAGAAAAGCAAAATCAAACCTGACTTTGAAAGTTTGGAATATCACATTTATTTCTCACTTCCTCCTGTTATTATTCCCAATCTCATACCATTCTGAGACCAGGAAAACAAACTCCAAAAGACAGAAGTTCTTCCCTAATTCTCATTCTCCAGAGCAACAGAAATCTTCCAAAGAAATCCTGTTCCTATGAAAATTTGAATACATCTTGCAGCCCTTACAAACACTGAGGTATTTTGAAAAAGGATTCAGTGAGCACTGAGCCAGCCAGGCAGCCTTCTGCTTAGCGGGTCTCTTGAGACTGATCTCTGCAAAACTTAAGCAGTACAGATGTAATAATACTCATTTCAGGAAATGTATCTGTTTCTATTTATTCTGGTCCTTTAAGAGATCCCAGCAAATGCTACAGGTTAGGATATTGTTGGAGGGAAAGGACCTTGTGGCTGCATGGCAGGCTGTAAGTTCTAGCACATTTGACATTTGCATAAATGACACCCACAGCCAAAATCAATGCCTGCATTTGTAAACAGTGATCCACCTGCACCCCAAGTTAATTGTTTTATATGAGTAGGTCCTGTGATGATTTTCTTTTTTTCTTCTGTTTTTTTGGGGTTTTTTTTCTGTAGTCATCCAAGCCAGTCATGTTTGCAAATTAGTTTTGCTATTGGTTTTTTATTGACTGTTCTTCCAGAATTTCTCCCTTGGCAAGTTTCTTACTGTTCCTTATGTGCTTATCTATTAAAACTAGTGTGTGAACTCGAAGAATGAGGATATGGCCTTGCTTTATGTTTTCTGGAGGTGGCAGCAACCTGTGCACTTGGGATTTACTGAGCACGTGTGTATGGAGTGTCCCTGGGGAGCTCCATCACTATGGCTGTGCACGGGTTGGCTCAGCAGTTCCAGCTTTTCTGGGAGTCCAGAGGAAGAGTTTTATTTTTGTGTTTTGTATCACAAGTCCTGCTGTTACAGACAACAAAAAGAGAAAAGGAAATTGTGTTATTTGTCTGGAAAAAGTGGCTGAGCTACATCTTCTCTGTGCCCTTATGTTGACAAAATTTTGTGATATCTGTCTTGAAATGAGGATGGGTCTGAATACACACTTGAATTTCAACATATTGTTTGAGACTCTACTATAGGAAAGATATATTGGAGCTACCAAGTCATCATCACGCAGTTATCTCTTACATTATAGGAATTTTTCTGCTGAAACCCTCAGGAAGAACAAACTCTGTTTGAAGCTAATGGCTCTTTTTATCACTGTAAGTCACATGCAGCTGAACATCAGTGCTCCAAAAAGACCACACAGCTCACAGGTCTGCTCTTACAAATGGAAGAACTAAAGAGCAATCTCATATCTCATTCTTTGAACCTAAGAAAGATAGCAAATTGGAAACTCTGGTACTACACTTATTATTTTGTAATGTTTTAAGTATTTCTCTCTTGCCTATGTCTTCTTCCAAAGGAAATGCTCTCTGAGGTGCTGCAGTGCTAATCCTCATCACAGAGTTTGTCCAAGATGATTTCTGGTGCTTAAACGCAACCCTGGAAATCCAAGTTAAATTAGTTGGAGTGAATGTGAAGTCACTAAAGAGAAGCACTTAAAGTGCTGTCAGATCCTCACTGTGGCGCAAAACTAAATGTATGCTCTGCAGTCTCTGTGTTGCTTTTGGAATACTGACATCTCTGAATGGAATACTGACATGAAACCCTAACAATTAAAATAGTTATGTGTAAGGTGTGAGGAATTTGTAACATTGATACAGCCTGGAAAAACGGGGAGGTGGTCTCTTTGGAACAGTGAAATCTCTGTTTTACTGAGGATTGTAAGTGGATCAAACTTACATTTCCTTTTAATATCAGTGAAGGACTGTTCAGACATAGTTCTTTATTCCACTAAGGTTTTCACTGTAGGAATATTTGAGATTTCCTCATTCTTGAATATGTGTGAATCTACTGTCAGTCAAATTTCCACCAGTAACAGAGACAAAACATTTCAGATATGCAGACATGTATCATTAACAATGGTTAGTAATTTTAAAAGGGTCTTGTGAGTATTTTAGTCCAGCCTTATTGTTGATTGCTACTAGCTCCATCTAGTATATATTTGCATGAAGTGCCTTTTACGAAGAAATTTTAAAAAAGAATTTTCAATTTTAGGTGACCTAAAGGTAGGGTTTTGTTAATTTGAATTTTCTAAATAGAGGGAATTCAGTCACTTCCTAAGATGGAATTCCTTGCTGTTGTGATGCCAAAGTCAGTGGCACCTGATGACTGTCAGAGTGTAGAAGTTCATGAAGAACAGGTTTTGTTATCTGTTGAAAATAAATAGATCCTAGAAAATTTGTTTATTGATACCTGCATGGAAACTTTGGAATCAGAATATAAAAGTAATTAAAACAGAAATTACATGACATGCTGGACCTTGTGAGAATTGGTGTTGAATTAGGCCAGTCCTTTGATTTATTTTATTCTTGCCTCTGTTAGGAGGAAAAGGCCTTTCCCTTCTCTTGTTGTGGGTGATTCCCACTGCCTGTTTCCATACCGTGATTCCTTCCTTGCAGCACCTCTGTGAGTCCATTGGTTCTGCTGTGTGGCTGATGAGCACGGTGCTCCCAGGAGAGGGGACACACACAGTGCTCCAGGCTCCTCCTGAGAGCTGCCTTCAGGAGGGGAAGCTAGAGTACAGAGGAGCTTAAGGAAAGCAGGGTGAAGAGAAGCTGATGTTCTGTCAACTGACTTGATAAAACTGACACTAAATATTACCAGAGGAGAAAGTGAAAAGGTGTCATGTAGGTTTAATGAGAATAAGCGTTTACTCTGCATAATCATAACTTATTGAAGAGATCTGGGAAAATGCCCATTTTGTGTGCAAGTGAAAGAAATGTAGGCTTCAAAATGTCAATTAAAGTTTTCAATTAGTGTGTATAGATGGGAAGTGGATGTTTATTAGTCATAAAATAATGCATTAATAGTTCTCTGGTGATGCTGAGTAATCTCTTTGTGTCAGAGAGAGTAATATTCCAGTCAGTAATTCCACCTACACAGGTCTCAGAAATAGGTGGCTTTCTGGAGGCTCCTGCCACTCTCCAATGACAGTTTAGGAAGCCAAAGTGCGTGACTCAGTCTTACTGGTTAATTTTTGGATGGTGAAACTTAGGGAGGTTAGGGAGGTAAGTCCTGTCCTCTCCATGATGCAGATCCTTGGATGCTGTTAAGCCACCAAACAGATTTTAAAGTGAAGATTAAGGCCAAACTTCTTGTTAGGGTGTCTCTCATGACAAACCTGGATCTCCTGTTAAGCAGCCTGCTCCCTGCTTGGGTGTGGAGTTAAGCAGCCCTACACTTTAGAATTCTTTGCACTTTTCCTGGGCTCAGTTTCAAACTTTTATGGCTCTTTGCTTTCAACTTCTGTTTCTTTCATTCCTTGATGGTGGAGTTGTGCCACATCATTAACTGTAAGATATATGGCTGTAAATATTCAAAGAATGATGGATTTTATTACGCTGTCACCACAGCAGCATTGAGGAAGCCATCTTTAATATATTATTGATGCTCTAAACCATTATTTTTTAATAGCATTGTGCACTGGGAGAATGCTGCCACTGGAATGGAAGCACAGATGAAGATGAGCTCTGGAGCCATAATCCAGTAGGAAGTCAGTCTCTCTGAAGCAGCTCAGGTAGAACATGTGTGGTCTATTTTGAGCCATTAACTGTGGAGGAAGGATTTACTGCTGGAAATGCAGGATAATTTGTCAACTTGTAATTAAGTTTTATATTGGTAAAAATCACATGGACAGAACTTGACATGGTAAATATTTGCTCTTTGCCAGACTTACCTAAATGAGTTCCCTGTGGCAGTCTAGCATCAGACATTGTAGGCATATGGATGTGTTTGAAGTGGTTCATGCATTATTTCCTCCTTTGCCTGCATTTTTGGTTTGGATTTTGGTTTGTTTTTTCTTTTTCTCAGCCATAAGACTGAAAAGTTAGTGTCTTTTCCAACTTACAGTTTCTGTAGACAATTCCAAATCTAGTTACATTATGCCACCAAATAACTAAGCTATCTCCTAGGAATGAAGTGTTCTATTGTGGAGAAATGGCTCGAAGAGCAAGGCGGCCATGGAATGCTGGAGTCTGTGTCTCTGCAGAGTTTGCCCCTGCAGAGCACAGAGAGGGCATTGTGCGAGCAGAAGGCAGAATTTTGAAGATAACTGCAAGGACGATGTCCTTGGTGGTCTGGAAAGTACCGAGGCCTATGAAAGAGGGATTGTAGTCAAGAGAATAGAAAAAATCAGATTGTAGGGACCACGAGCAGGTGGGAACAGGTTGATGTGACTGTACAACTAACCAATAATAGAATGACAAGTAGTCTTACTAACCAATGATTTTATGACATGTAATATTGCTAGGTGCTGCAAAAATGTACTTAAGGATGTGAACCTGAAAAATAACGGATTGACGCTTGCTCTTGATCATATTGGTCATTGACTGCTTTTTTACCTCGTTGTTGCAGAAGAGTTACGGTCCTTTCTCTTGAGTGGGGTTTCTCTTGAGTGAGGTTTCTCTTAAATGAGGTTCCCCGCAACATTGGTGACGGTGTGGATTTTACAATAAGTGCCATTCTGCGACATTCTATTTCCAATATTCGGGTCTCAAAAGCATAAATTTCCAAACACCTTCCTTGCCAGCAAGAAGGTTGGAGTGGGTCTCTGCCCCAGGGGGGCACACATAGTGTGCTACTTCCACACAGACATCTCAAAACCTGCCAGCGGCCCAAATGGGAGGCAGGTAACCCCCTGGAACAGTGAAATTTGCATTTTAGTGCCCAAATTGAGGCTTCTGTGGTCTTATTTAGCTCACCTCTTGCAAAGTGAAACAGGGTTGAACATCATTATTCACATTCATGTGTTGTAAATACAGTCAAAGAAACTCTGCAGCCTGACATCACCCAGAGGAAATGAATCTGTTTCTCTCTTGGTTTGTGTTTTTAGGGAGAAATTCAGTGCTCTGCCTTGAGCTTTTCCCATCAGAGGATATCTCTCCCCAAGGCCCCAGCTGTCTGAGGCTCTGTGTCTGTACATGAAAAGCAAAGGGAATGGGATATGACAGACTCTGGTGCTTGAGGTAAAAACCAAAACCCCAGCAAATTCCAGCAGTAAGAAAGGGTGCAGAAGGATAACTTTAGGCCAGGCCGGAGATAGCCACATCATGGACTCTAATAACTCCTACAAACACAGCAAGAGTGAATTTCTGAAAGAACATAATAAAATAAACACGTGGATGTCACTGCTGGTGTTGCTTTTCTGTCAAATTAGCAAGGCAGAAGGCAGGTGTTAGCACAGGGTGAGTTATTCAGCTCAGGGTCAGGATGTGTTTTCTTCAGGCTTTTTGTCTGTTTCTCGGGCTGCCTTGTGATTACACCCATCTCTTTCCAAAGCCCGAATATAAACCCAACCCCTCCCTCAGAGCTTCCCTTCTGTGCCAGCTCCTCCTCCAGCCAGGGAGGTGCCAGCTCTGCCCACTGCTTCCAGCCCACCTTCCTCCACATTGACTTCATGGCTGGGCATTTTTCCTCCTGTGGGACAGATCAAGGACTTAGTGCAGAACTCACTCCATTTCCAAAATGAAAAGATGAGTATTTTTTCTGCTGGTCACTGCAGGTGATGAGCTAATTTTACCTCTATAAGTTTTACCATCCACCTATAAATCTACTGTGGTCCCCTGGACTCTGTTCAGTTGTTAGTAGTATTTATATTATATACTATCTATTTAAAATGTCTTTTCCCCCCTTGTCCTTCAGGAAAAAAAGAAAAAACAGCAAGAAAATATTTTGTAGGTATTTTACATATGAAATAGAGAGTTCTAAATCATGCTGCTACTTTTCACTCTTTTTTCCATGCTTGTCAATAAGCATGATATTTGTAACTTATTTCCTTTTATTTCACGTCCTGAAACTCAGTCCCAGAGGCTTTGTTGTAGATGAGAAAGAGTAAAGTTAGAGCAAAGTTCTTGGTGGCTCAAAAGGAACGGAAGATCCTGTAAATAACAGCTTCCATTGACTGGAGTTGAGAGACAATTTCAAGAAGTCTCTGATGTTCCTAATTAACTGTGTCCTTTACAAACCTGCCCCAGTAAGCTGAAGGCAAACCATGTAAAAGGAAAATGGCTGAAAATCCTTGTGAGCTTCTAGCCCTCAAAGAGAAGCAGCCTTCAGTCCCTCAACACTGCACATCCTGACCCACTGCTCTCATTTTCTTTGGGCTTCTGTATAACATTATGAAACATTAATTATAACTCCTATCCACTGAGAGAGTGACTTGTTCCCAAAGTAATGAAGGAAAGCATCCTTTCTGAAAAAAATGAATCCTGCTCATTGTTCTATAGGTTTAAACTTAGTGTTGGGTAAAAATGGCAAGAGTATATTGCAGGGTGTGCCAAAGCCAATCTGGAAATGGCAGTTTTTTTCATAGAATGGACATTCTCCCCTGTGACAAGATCTGGTCCTGAGATACAGAATCCTTACAGGCAAAATAAATGAGAAGGGAAAAACAAGTACGGAAAGAAAAGCATGGATTGTATGGCATTTATTGCAGGTATCAGGGTTTTCCTAATGTACTAAATTATAGGGAAATGAAGTTTTGAACTGCATTGCTTTCTCAGATGTTATATGTATTCCTTGCATGAAAGATGTAAGCAAATGTATCACCAGCTTTGGCCTTTGATTTTGCTGAAAAGTAAAATCATCGTTAGTTGTGTAGGGATATATGGACAGAAAAATGTACTTGTCAGCATGGTACTGGGAGCAGTTCTCAAACTGCAGCATATGACCAGTTGTAGGAGATTCTTCATGAAAAACTAACCCAAAATTACCCACATACTTGTGGGTGCCACTTCTCCTTCCCTTGCCCATGGAGTCCTTGGCACACACCAGCAGTCCCTGCCCGCACAGCTGACCCAGCTGAAATGATCCCCCTGAACCAGGGTGCTAGGGCTGGAACTTGAGGAATTATCTAGCAGAAGGCTCGAAAAAGAGAGTGGAACTGAATCTTTCCTAACAAAATGCACCACTTTCGGCACTGCTGCTTTGCTGCATTTGTATGGCCCATTGATCTTCTTCCAGGGGAATGACATTTTAATTGCTGTGTGTTTGTTTTGTTTTCCTGTTACCTCTCCAAAGGAAGCTGCTGCTGCTTTGCCTAAGGAATTTCAGTCCTTGTGAGCACTTGGTTTTGTTGTCACAGCTCTTCACCTGCCCGCTCTCTGGTGCGGGCTCTGCTGTGCGACGGGACGTGTCTCTGGTGAGGCTCAGCGGTTCAGGAAACCAGCTCAAGCTTTTGCATCTGTGCCACGGGTAATCTGCAAGTATTAATTTGGATAAGAAGGGAAATGTTTGCATGGAGAATGCAGCAGCTGCCACATGTGAAGTGACATTGGTGATATGTGAGGGAAAGGGCAGTATCTTTGATTTCTTTGAAGTGATCCATATCTTTAAGTGAGGGTCTTCCTTCCAGTTTGACCTTCTTTTCTGTTACCCTTGAGAAAGATAATGTAGCATTTCTGATAGATGAACCCAAAAGTTACAGCAAAAATCATGTTGAACTTTATTTTTGCTAGGATGATGACTTTCACTGAAAGTATCGGCCAAGTTTTAGGAGTTTGAGTGGGTGACATCAGTTATAAAACTCTTCTTTTACATGTTTTTAATTCTGAAAAGGTAATTTTTTTTACACAGCTACCATCTTTGTGAATTTTTTCCCATTATTTTCTATGTTTATCCATGGCATGATGTGTTACTGTTTACCTTTTCACTTGTAAGCTCAGCTAGTACAAAGCCATACACTGAAATTGGTAATGTAGCTGCAAGACTGTGGTGGATTTATATCTGACCGCTTGCCTGAGCTACCTGGGTCAGTAAGAAACAGCTTGAGAGGTGCCGATAAAGTTTACTTTTCCTTTCCTTCAGAGCAGTGTCATTCCAGAGAGTTCTCTGGACCTTACTGACGGAAGGTTTGCCTGAGAGGTGGTGTGGTCTTGAAACACAGTCCTTGATTCATACCTGGAGCTAGCAATACATAAAATCTGAATATTTAAAGGGGTTTTTTTTGTTTGTTTCTTTGTTTTTTTCCTTTTAAAAGGACATTAATTTTGGAAAAATATTGTTGGCAGTTGGGCAAAACTGCTTCTCCTTCCACAAGTCCATTGATGTGTAAGGCAACAAATGGACAGAATATAGCCAAGGAATAAGCTGCTCTTGGCACTCATTGTCTATCACAGCTTTTGCCTTTTTCCCTTGTATTTTGTTGTTTGTAATTTCCTATGAAGGATGGCTTAGTGTAGCCTATATAGTCCTTCCTCAGACTCATAACACTTAAGAATCATATGAAAGTATACTGAATATCACCTTTGTTTGATTGCATTAAAGAGCTGCATTAAGCCAACAGTCTTTTGATAGTTAGACAGCAAAGTAAAGCACATCTGTTTTGGGAAAAACACCCTATTGATATAGCTGTCATCAATCATGCAGGAAATAATGGGCTGTGAGGAGCTAATGAAAAATGTTTTGGAGATGCTTTGTGTGCAAATGAGAGGGTTTACATAATAACACAAAGATAAAGCTAATTTCATAAAGCATCTCACACTCTGAATAAATAGTCATAAATCAGCTGCAATGCTGAGCAAGGCAATAACTGCACAAACCCTTCTCATTAGATACTGAGAAGTTATTTCTTTATTTGACTTTTAGAATCATAACATCTGTAATAAATTTGTGGACTCATAAAAATGTATATGGAAAGAAGTACGAGGTGTCTAGTCAATGAATTTGGGGCTTGTGGCCAAATCATTAAATGTTGTTTTAAAGAGTAGTAGCAAAACCAAACCTAACGAAAACAAGGAAAAAGTTGGGACATGGTGTCTGAGGTGATCTTTCAAATCAAGGGAAGAGAAGAGGAAAAGCCACCATCAAGCAAAGCACAAACAACCTGCACAATGTGGTGGTCAAAAAAAAGAGGAGATAAAAATCAGTGACCAAAACAGTTCTTCCATTCCACCCCTTGGGCAAAGGGAATTGTTTTGCTGTTCTTAATGTTAGAAAGTTTGTATGTGTTTTATCCATTTTGCCTTGCATCTATCTTCAGTCTTTTGCAGCTGTACCTGTGGCCCCTCCCTGCTCGTGTCCCATCCATCCTGGCGTGGAGAGCTGCTCACTCCTGCAGGCTGTTATCTCACAGAGCTGCTGCAGTGTCCTCTCCTCCCGCTGCTCCTCAGGCTAAGCAGGCCCAATTCTGCCATCTCTCTGGCCTTGCCACCCCTCTGTGCACGTACAGCACAGGGACATTTCCTTCCCACCAGTAGCCCTGGAGCTGTGTGTGTGTATGGACTATAGAGTTATATCCAATGTCTTTTATGGCAAGCAATTGTAGAGATCCATGCCTTCAGCATTTGTTTTTGATGCAGATCTAAGGGACAAGCTGCCATTGCAGTGTTTCTCCAAACACAAATGTACCCTTCTCCTTCCAGCCTGTGTGTGTAGCGGTGGTTCAAGCCCAGAGAGTTTCTTCCCCCCTGAGGAATTTGTGGAGACCTAGAGAATAAAACCCCCCTGGGGTAGAGTCGAGGGTAGCTTGCCCCAGAGAGGGGTCGAGCTCCCCCTGTCCNCCCCGACTGCACTGAACCTGGCACTCAGGGACGCTGGCAGACACCGCCGACGAGCTGCCGATCGGCCCTGGTGGTCAGCTGGTCCAGCCCACACGACTGGCCACATGTGCACACAGCCCTGTGCATGGTACTGAATGTATCTTCTGCAGGAAAAGCCATTCCTGGCCAGTGGCCTCAGAACAGTGTCCCTGCAGTGCTGGCGTGGCATTCCAGAAGCTCCATTTGACACTGCCTCTGTGATGTGCAGGACCATGACTCTGAAACATGAAGATGCTTTACTATAAAGTCACCTTCCCTCCTGGTCACTGAAGTTCTGCCATGGAGAGAAGTGTCTGAAGGAAAAAGGGATTTTTCAGAGGTGGATGTATGTGTTGTTGTTTCACTTGAGCAATGCCATGGTACCTTTTACAATTTTAATTTCTGTTCTGAGGATGTTAATTGCATCTGGAGCTGTGTCCAACACTGAGCTGTTACATGCTCATAAATATTCTGGAACTGCCAATGTTGCTGAGATGTTACTGGAACCTTCTCAAGAATATCCATCTAATAACAATTTCCTTGGAAGGAAGTGCTTTCTGAAACCTGTCAAGGGCCGTTTAATGGAAAAGATTTAATAACATGGAGCAATTGGTGAGGAAGACAAATTAACAATGTGTATGAATTTGTATTTGCATGCTAAGTATGTGCCAACATTAAAATCCCTTAACAATAAACTTGTTTTTCCACCTCCATAAAGCCAATTATTACCCACATTATGTTGCACTGAACTCTCAGTTCCCAGACAATCTTACACTTGCTAAATGCTTCTATTATTCAAAGATCTGAACATTTCATATTTTTGTGCCCGGAAAAAATGGGAAATATCTGATCATATACAAAACTTTTGAACTTACAGTGTAGTAACATTGTGTAATACATGAAAGTAGTGTCTGATAACTCCAACAGGAACAATGTCGCTGTGATCTTAACCAGGAGTAAAATTTTGTCTCTTCTGGTCCTGTTACAGCAACAAATTTTCCTGTGAAGATGTGGAGCAAGTTCATCGTTGTAGATTCAATTTCTTAAACTTGTTTGACTGCTAAAATTTTGGGATTAGGAATGAAGGGAGAACAAGTAGAGCATTAGGAGAATAAACTTCTTCGAGCTGTTTGCCATGAGATTAGAAGAGAGGTCATGGAACAGGGAAAGGTAAGCAAACAGAGTAGTGCTCTGCTCCCCTGTAAAACTGATAGTTTCAAAACCTGGTAAATCCAACAATTGTTTCCATCTACATGTGTATGATATTTTAATTTCAACAACAAATTTGCTTGTAGCTTCCAAGGTCCTTTACAGAAGTTTTATATCACTAAGAATGCTCTTGATTTTCGGGCTTTCTTCCTACTGAGCTACCTGTTATTTCCACAAAAATAAATTATTTAGCAGCTTATCTTCGGGGTAGGTAAAAGGGCAGAGAGATAAGTGAATCTATTGGGCACGGTGACTGGGCCTCGTGGTGGCCAGGGCTGCTCTGGGTGTCAGAGTGTCATGGTAACTCTGCCTGTGTGCAGTGGGGCCACACTGGCCCCTGGACAAGCCTCGGGGCTCAGGGCTCATGCTTCACCTGCTCAGGTGTCCCCCTTGGCTCGGCAGAGAGCCTGTGTTTGTCTGCAGGGCACAGCCAAGCAGTGCTGGAGCATCCTCAGGCAGGATGTCGAACCCAGCCCGTGCTGCCTGACCCATGGCTTTTGTTTCAACCTTCAGCTCTAGATACTCCAGCAGCTGATTGATGGAATTTCAAACTAAAACTGGCAACGGGCATCCAGCTCCTCCACAGTGTCAGGCTGGGACACCCTGCTGATGTGCACAACAGCAGTGAGACTAAGACTTTTTACTCTGTCATTTTGAGGAACTCTGTCTGCCTATTTCAGCTACAAGTTCTGATGTTGTATTTACCTGCTCCTCATTTAAATGCTTCTAGGAGGAAGCAGTCCCTGAAGCCCACTTTCCCTCTCTGTACTATAACTGGATTAAAAACCTAGGCAAAGCAGCCTCCCTCAGCCTCTTTTCCCCGGTGGAAGCAAAGCTCAGACCCTAGTGCATTCCTGCTGATGATTTTACAGCTTAGAGCAATGTTTTTTCATATTTCTCTGCAGTTTTCTCTAGAATACTAACTTAATTTTTTTGCCTTCTGCAGGCACTTCTGGTTATGCATTTGAACTTCACAGGTCTTGTAACATTCACCCCATGGACATATGTTCAGCCCTACTGTTAAGAGTTATTTCTGCTTGAAATTTTGTTCCTCATAAGGATTTTAACTTTTTTGGACATGTTTCTTGTTTCAGAGGTGTCAGTGATATTTCTCCTATTTGTTCACACTGTCAGGAAAAAGAAAAAAAATACATCCTTAAAAAATATTTGCAGGGATATTTTTTGGAAGACATTTGTATGTGTTCAGCCATCTTATTCAATGCATTTTATCAACTGAGATAAGGAATTCTGTGCTGTGGTAAATCCAAACTGGATGGGAATTTTTGTGTTTGGAACCAGCATGTTCAGTGATAAAGTAAGTATAGGAAATCCTAAAGAACGTTATGGATTTTGTGGTACTGAATGTGTAGCCAGAATCTAATCCAGTCTTGTAAAGGTGTGAATCATCAGTAGATAAGGGCAAAGTGGAAAAATACTAAGATGATGAATCATACCTGAAACTGAAATAAAGCTGAAATATCAGCTCCTTTATACACCCACCCCCAGCTTCACACATACAAAAATGCTTTAACTCAGAAGAACATCCAGGTCTTTGCTCCTGTTGCCAGAGAAAAGTAATTTGGAACTGATCTGTGTCCAGGTAAAGCCCCTGAGCCAAAGACCGTCCTTGATATCTTTCGCACTTGAGCATTTCTCAATATACATTTCTTCTTTATCTTTCTACAACACTAATAATGATATTTTATCTCCTATTACACCCTAAGAACAAAAATTATCCTTATCTGGCTGACTTGGTAAGCTGATTTTCTCTTCAAGGGTTCTTGAAACTCAAAGCCAGAGAGGTTTGCTCTTCAGCAGTTTTAATGAGGGATCATGGATGGCAACACAGTCAGGTTTTGCAACCACATTTAACCCTTCGTTTACCCCTCTCACTAAGTTTTAGACACATTGGAAAGATATCTCTAGTACTTATTTGGATAAATGGGTAGATGTTCAGCTGCAGTAAATTGGCAGAATTTTGTTTCAATGGGCACATTTACCCTGTGTGAATGTTGAGCTCCAATAATCAACTTAAACTGTGTTTAACTGCTAGGGTAACCTTGGATTTGCTTTCCTTGTGGAAAATTGAATTTCTGTTAGCTGAAATGTTAGTGGCAAAGGTGCTCCAAAGAGTAGGACTATGAATTTGAGTCTGCTTATATAAACCTTACATAAATTCCTTATGTAAATTACATGTATCTGCTAAGGGAGTAGATAAAATGCTGTGTGACCCTGAAGAGAGTGCAGATGGCATGTTACAGACAGCAACTATTTGAAATATCAGTTCTGGTCAAAAAAATTGCAGGCGAAACATATGCTGAGCTGTGTTCCAGTAAAATTGTGGCTAACAAGCCTGGTGAGGAAGTTTGCAAGTAGCCAGGAGGCAGAGCATTATCTCCAGGATGGTGAGATCATTCCTTCATCCCGGCTGGGAATGCACCCAGAGAATGTTTCTTCACGGGGATTGTACAAGCAGAGGTTTTGCCCATGAAGGATGCTCCACATCCTGCCAACACTGGAACAGTCTGGGGGCAGGAAGGAGCAGTCTGAGCCCTAGGATCAGTGGGCTGGACTGGGACACTGAAGGCTGTTGGAAATATAGGACTCCCTTGGACACAGGAATACACCTAGCTTAAGCTGAATAGATATAATATCTTCTTTATTGTCTGAAGAATTAATAAGTCTACAGCATGTCACAGCACTCCTCCACTTGGGAATGTCTGCAGAGAGACATTTGCTGATATCCTCCCATCCCCTTACAGCAGCAAGTTGAAAATCAAACCATTTGCTCAAACTGCAGCCCTTAAAAATTACAGTCCAAAGAGATGCAGGTTAATGGGCAATAGAAAGACATTGAGAACACCAAGAATTTCAAAATCTGCTTGTAACAAAACACAAGGAAATGTAGCACTGGTCCAGAACAGGGAAGGATGAATGGATATGCTTGCAGCTCATAAAGACAGCTGCATCCTCGGCTGATCCCACATGGTGGGCAGCAGAGGAGGAGGGGATTCTGCTCCTCTGCTCCACTCAGGTGAGATCCCACCTGCCAGAGTTGACTTCAGTTCTGGGGTCCCAGCACAGAAAGGACCTGGAGCTGTTGGAGTGAATCTAGATGAAGCCACAAAGATTCTCCAAGGGCTGGAGCCTCTCTGCTCTGGACCCAGGCTGAGAGAGCAGGGGGTGTTCCCCTGGAGAAGAGAAGAATCCAGGGAGACCTCAGAGCCCCTGGCACTGCCTAAAGGAGCTCCAAGAGAGCTGGAGAGGGATTTGGGACAAGGGACTGGAGGGACAGGACACAGGGAATGGCTTCCCCCTGCCAGAGGGCAGGGACAGATGGGATATTGGGAAGGAATTTCTCCCTGTGAAGGTGGGCAGGCCCTGTCACAGGGTGCCCAGAGAAGCTGTGGCTGCCCCTGGATCCCTGGAAGTGTCCAAGGCCAGGTTGGATGGGGCTTGGAGCAGCCTGGGATAGTGGAAGAGGCAGAGGGGGGAATTGGATGAGTTTTAAGGCGCCTTCGACCCCAAAGTGCCTAAGATTCTGTGATATTGTCCACCTGATCTCAAGTTGCCTGCCCCCCCTGAAAACTGTCAGAGCTAAGCCCCTGTCTAAGGGGAATTACCAACAGGGTGCTCTTGGGGCACCTTTACTGCACACAAAGCTTGGGAATGTAGCTCAGCCTTCAGGAGCCTGTAGACAAAAAGGAGCAGCTTGGTGGCAAATCTGTCCATGTCCATCTGTGCGTGTCTGCCTGGCTGGAAAGCTGAGGTTTGTGTGCTGCTGCCGCCCTGCCACTGCCATTGTTGAGACGGACACGACACGTAAAGACTCACCACAACAGCTTCCGGTCAAAGAAAGGAACTTCACTTTACTTTACAACATCCTTTTTATGCTATTTTCCAACACTCATGCCACACATCCATTGGCTCCCAAATCACCACCCCACAATGTCATTGGCTACAGTTAGAACAACACCTTGCCATAACACCAGCTGCAAATACCTTCAATATCTTGTTTTAGAATTCCTGCTTGTTTTGAACTTGTTTTTAGCTAGTATTGATGCCTGAGAACTGAGGCAAACTAATGGTTCTCACGGCAAGCTAGCAGTTCCCAAAGCCAGCAGTTCACACATGCCACCAGGCAGGGTAAAGGTGGGTCCTCTCTGTAATGGTTTTAAGTAGGTCAGGTATTTTCATGCAGCTTCTGCCAAAGTAAACATGTAACTTCTGTTTTAAAACTCTGTCTCATAATATAGGCATTGGATCCTCTTTTGAATCCTCTAAAAACCAAAGAAGTAAACCACCTAATTAAGGTGGTTTTTCCAGTGTTTAGCTTTAATCCTCATTAAGAAAAAGTTCGTCCTGATTTCAGTTAGTTTCAGCCTCCAAAAGCTGCAACTTTTCCTGCTATTTTTGACTGGAAAGCTACCTAAAATCTGAAGTTCTTTTCCCATGGAATCAGTCATAATGTGTTTTAAGCTGTTGTAAACCATAATCAAGTAATCTCTGTGACTGTTCTTGAATAAGCCAAACAACTTGAACTTCCCGGAAGTTTCAGTTTGATGATTTCCAAAGTTTTTAATGTCTCACACACTTTTTTTTTTTAATTTTTTTTTTTTTTCTGAAGCACACACTGAAAAAGGTTCTCAGGACTTCATTGTTATCTTTTGCAGAAGTAATATACTCCTTTTACCAATCTTACGTTGTTCTGGTTATATTTTAAATAAAATCTCTTTGAGTGTTATTCTGCAAAGTAATTACTGATTCACGCCTGGCAAGGCTCCTAAGGACTCCTCAGGGTATAGACTCTGTTTTATGGGGTGTAGGATCTTTCTTTTATTAGCACTCAGTGAAGCTAATCACTTTGTAATACTCATTTAAGTGTTGACATTTGTCCTCTCACTTTTCCTCATGATTGATTTCTGCTTTGTAAAACTTTTTAGAGGGTTATGGGCCAGATTAATGACAAGACCAAAATTAGGAATGTGAGATCTTTGGGGCTGTGGGTTTTAGTGTGCAGAAGATCAATAAGACATGTTGTTGCCAGGTCAGAAGGTGCTGGGGTATCTTATACAGCACAGTTGGGAAATACAGGCAAGAAAGGAGCATGGACAGAAAGTACCAAAAAAGAAAGAATAGAAGAAAGAAAAGAATCTAAGTTCTCTCTGAGACAAGAGACAAGAGAAGTCCTGTCTGCAGCACAGGGGCTGGGAGATGCAGTTACATGAAGCACTTTTCTGTTGGCTTAAAAGCAAATGGCAGTACCAGTGGAGGTGAAGACCACAGACCCTGAGTTAACAGATGTGGGTCTAGCAGCTGGAAAGACGTTGGAGGAATGTCTGTATTTCTAAGTGATTTGAAAGTAACTGTCAGCTAGCAGGGTTCTCTGCAGTTTTGAAGCGTTAGACAGTTGCACAAAGATGGGTCAGAAGGATGCTCTAGTCAGGGGAGCTTTGTTTATTCTGTCTTCCAAGGGCAAGGACAGACTGGACTCCGGTGTGTGTCCCAGGAGGGTGAGGAACTGAGGCTGATGAGTCTGCAACCTCCTCGCTGTGTTTGGGGAGCCTGGTAGGAAGACACCGAGGCAAGGTGTGTGACAGCCCTCCAGGGGGGCTGTGAGGAGCTTCCTGATGCTGCTGAGCCCAGCCCCCTCTGCTTGCTCCTGAACACTTCTCCCGGTGCCATCCTGCTGTTCATCCTGCCCTTCGTGCCCAGTGCTTTACTGGGCAGAGCACTGCACTCTTGTTTCCCCCAGACAGAAACTGCCTACAGACCTTTCTCTGGATTTCGGCTGCCTGGGGAGAATTTCCAGTCTGCCTTTGCAGTCATAAGGAATATGACTTCAGCAACCTAGGGCAGTGTATCATTCACCTTCAGTGTGTACAGCCTTCATCTGTTCCACACCCTCTTCTGTCAGCGTGTGCTCAAGCCATACATCGTTGATTTCTTTGTTCTGTTTTCTGAACTCCATCCCGGTTTTTTTCTTTCTCTTAGTGAGCTGCCAAGAAGTAGTTGTTCCATCTTCTCAGGGACACTGGAGAACCCAGGAGGAAAATCGCAGTATCAGAGTAATACAGAACGAGGGAAGGAGGTTTAAATGTTGAGGTCTGCAAGTGTATTTCAAACCAGTATTTGTAAATTAGAAAGCATTCTGCAGAGCTTTAATAGTACAACTGCCTCTACAGTCCTTTCTAGAGAGGACACTGCTGGTATTTCTGCAAAAGGAGATGCAGGAGATTAATTACAAGTGTGAGATGGGCAGGAGAAAGAGGCTTAGGTAGCAAAAGGAGGCAACTGCTTGGGTTTCGGGGAGCTCTTTTTGCTGTAGGCCAGGGAGCTGAGTACCACAGGGTGTCTGAGACACAGGGAAAGGTTGCTGGGGGCTGTGTATCAACAATCAAGGCTGAAGAAATGAAGAAGATTATGGCAGTAAAGCTTTTTCTCAAATTGTTTGAACAATTTCACGCTAGTACTGTAGAAGTTTATATGCAACAGTCTTTTCTAGGAGAAACGGACCCATTTACTCATAGGTTACAGACAGACACAGACACAAATATGTCTATGTTTTTTTGTTATTAGATCCAAAATGTTTTTTTTTTGGTTTTTTTTTACGTTTTATAAGAGTTATTTTTTTTTAGTGATGGCATTTGCTTCCCCAAGGAAATTAGTATCTGAAAATAAAGGTGAGTTAAGAAATTTCAGGTAAAAATAATTTTTGACAGATTTTCTTGGAATACTAAGTAATTCTTTCGTATGATCATTGGCCTCTCAGAACAAAGATTAAGTAATATAAAAGGCTTGTAGAAGCACAACTTTTTCTCTCCTTTTTGGGGGCAGATTGTTTGTTATCAAGAGTGCCTGGAATCATCAGCTTCTCTGCCCTGAGGTGAATTCTTACACAAAGAAGTCAGCAGGATTGGGTAGACTCAGTGGTCCAGAAAAGCTATTAGCCAGAGGAGATAGCTTGGTTATATTTTTTGGCTTCAGAACACTTCTGAAAAAAGTTGGAAATGGAAGAAAATGGGATGTTTAAGTTCTTTGCATACAAGGATGCCAGTAGCTGTTGCTGGGTGTTATCCACAGATGATTGGGAGAGAATGTCTGAAAAAAAGGAACCTTTGAGGCTTCCTGGAGCAGCAATTGCCAGCTAAAAAGTGTTGCCATGTTGGGTGTCCCATGTGAAATAACTATGCAGAGGGTGTTCATTGCAAAGTGTGTTAGCAGTCACGGGCAGCGTGAGCTGGGAGCGTCCCAGTGGCCCCGGCCAAGACATGGAGAGCTCAGCCTTTAGACAGAAAATAGGAGCCACCTTCCCTGTGTGCTGGTGCCTCCATATTCCAGTGGGATCTGTGACAGTAACACACAGTGTCCAGGTGTTGTGGCAGTCATTTAATCACAGAGTGACGGTTTCCGTGCTCATAAACAGGAAAAGCAGGAAAGCAGTAGGCTGAGGGAGAGGGTTGGGGAAAAGAAGGGACCTCATGTGTCTGTGTCCAAAGCAGAGCCCCAGCAGCCTGTGCCTGTGCAGGTCACCTCAGGCCTGGGAAGGCATCTGGGTCCTGTCCAGGGCTCAGGTGACTTCGTGTTGCCCCAAACTGCTGCACAGTCCTTGAACGAGTCTTCATAATTTCCCCTAAACCCAGTTTTGCTTCTTTGAACTCCTTCAACACTCGGCACCTGGCCATTGGTGTGCAGTTCCCAGCCCTGGGTCTCCTGTATTATCCTGCATCCCGCTTTTAAGGCCACATTTATCATCTTGTTCATTTATGTCTACTCTGCATCCTTGCCCCCATTTTCCTGGTCTCAGCACTATTCCATGCTCCTGTTTCTCCATGCCACATTGTTAGGCTGGCACTGTTAATGGTCCTCCTGCTCAGGATAACTGCTCGCTATCACTGTCCACATCAAATTTATGGTTGCACCACATGATTATACAATGCAAGGAAAGCATAAAAAGCCACTTAGTCATTAAAAAATTGCTGTTACAGCTAAAGAAATGGAAATAATGCTCCAGGCAGGCTTGGAAAAACCTGGAGAAAGCAAGTTTCTGTCATCAGGCTTTGCAGTGACCCAGTGGCTGGGGACTGCTGATGGCAATACTGTATGGATTGGACTAAGAGCTCCCTTGCCTCTGGGCGTCTCCATCGGGAACCATTCCTGTGGCTGTTGGTGTTTAAAAATGAGACGCTCTTTCCCTTTTAGTAAGGTCCCTTCCCTCTGAGTGCTGGGGAATCTTGCATCTCAAGGTTTGCAACAAGTGATCTTCCCAGTTTTTGTGCATTATATAAAACAGGGACTTTTTTCAGTGTTTTTGGTAAAGAAAGATCAACCTTTTGCCACTGATCTTTTTTATGTTCGAAATGGGGAGCATCACTCCATTAAACTTTACAAAACAGGAGTAGCTCTTAAAAGGTGCCTGCTGTGTACTCAGTGAATTGACAACAAAATGTTTCCTCCTTCAGAACCTTCATCCTCTTTTTCCACGTCCATCACTGATACACTTTCCTCTGGTCTTGGGGCTATGATGGGCACTCCTCTTGTTGCACAAGTGTTTTACAGATCCTAGGGCAGTGCAGAGGTTTGTTGTGGCATCACCTCTGTGTGTGCTTACAGTGCACATCCACTAAAGCAATAATTTGCCATCACTGTTTCTTTTAGAAGGGAAGTGATGTAAATCCCACAGGCCTGTGAGGTTGGACAGAGGTGTCCAAAGCCCATGGTGTAAGTGGGAAGTTACTTTGTGTGGAAGTTCAGTATCCTGCACAGAATAAGGAGTTTTAGGTTCCAAATTTAGCCAGTCTTTCGTATCAGCTCCTGCCTCTAGGGCAGAACGTTAACAAATCTAGATAAATATATATATTACATCCAGCTAGCCTGAATGAGATGAGAAGTGAGCTCAACAAGATGCGCAGCTACAGAAACCAGCAACCACCTGCAAAAATTTTGTCAGTCCGGAATGAGTCAAAATTTACTTGCAAATTCTTTGTTTTGTGCAATGCATTTGTTTTACCTCAGCAGAAAATAATGTCTTAAATCAATGTGATTCTTTGATTCTACTGTGAGTCTAACTGGAGATTTGATTTCAAGATCTCCCTTACAATGAAAGTTAGTTGGAGACAGCTTTAATTACCAATAGCTAGCAGGTGGAAAATTATGAACTTGGATTCCCGTATAATGATGTGGGCAAAAATCAGGGTCTTTTTTTTCAGAATTAAAGACAATGTTATGTCATCAGCTGAATCTTTTTTACCTAACATGGGGAGAAAAAATTAAGACTTTCATCTTTATATGGGCAGTAAAGCTACTGAAAGTCAAATTATGTAAGAAGGGAGTTTTACTGCTTGATTTTCTCCCCTGGTTTTGTGTTTTTACTGGTGGAATGGAATTAGAGCATTCAGGATATACTGCACTTGACTTTAACCAAATTATGTTTCAGAAAGCTACATAATATTGTGATTTACATAAAATTGGGGAACAGTATTAAGTATTCTGTGAGTGAGTTTTTGCTTTGAGGGCCTGCTGTATTAGTGATAGAGGAACCCCGGTTGTGTCAAGAACTGTCAAAGCAGCTCCCTGAATGCTTCATCTGGTGGTGGTGTTATTAATGTATCACCTGTGGCTGTAGCCAATTTCATTGTGATATGGACACTAAGAATGGAATGGGGCACAAGTGCAATTAGTGTTGCTAATAACACTTGCATGACAGTCTGGGAAAGTGTTAGGAATAGGAACTGCTACCCCAGAGCTTGGAGGGATGTACTGAATAGCTGAAGAATGCGGTGGAAATGCAAAGTAGAGAAGAAGGAGGATTGGGGAAGAAGTTGGTTCTTGCCTGGAAAAGGGCAGGAGAGAGTCCTGGGTCCAGCAGGGGCCATTCTTAGGCCGGCACAGCTCAGAGACCTGCCCTTCCCAAAGGTAGCCCAGGCTTCTGCACACTTTGTCAGGGAACTGGGCAAGCTGGGGAAGGGATCGGAACAGCTGCTGCTGCCAGAGCTGAGTCACCAAGGGGAAGCCTTCTCCTTCATCTGTTTCCTTTCTAAAATTTGCTTCCAGTTTTAATGAAATCAATGACTTTACAAGATGTCTATGGGAATAAGTGTGGCTGCCTCATTTCCTTAACCCTGCCTGGGAATGACAGTGATCCCAGCGGGATGTGACAAGGGGTGGCCACGCTGTCCATGAAGGACTCTTGACTCGGTGCCCATGGTGTGTGGCAGTGTAACACTGTGTTGTGCCACACTTGGGGTGTTCCGGTGTTAGATCTGAAGCAAGAAACTTCAGATTTACTCACCTGAATGTTTTGTTGGGTTTTTTTCAATAGACTGTACCAAAATTGCTGCTATACATGTATCACTCTGCAGCCAGAGGCATGAGTGTAGATGTACCTGTTTTGGCATGGAGGTGCTTTATTCTGGTGGAGCTTGTCTTGCTCCCTAGACAGGAGACATTGCCTCAATAACTGTTTCAGTACAGACGGATGGCACCTGTGTGCTGCTCAGAAGGTGGTTTTGCATGTTTGATTCTAAAGTACAGCTTGACAGCACAGGCAAACCATCAGTTGTGAGAAATCAGAGAGAGCGACTTTGTGTCTTCATAATACTGTGTTTAGTCTAAAAATATTCATCTAGACTGCTTTGTAATATGCATGTGTATACAATTTGCTTCATTTCCTACTGCGGGACTGTCTGCTCCCTTTTGGGTGAATACACAAGCAGCTCCTCAGAGATTCATCATTCAGCACAAACCCATTGTCCCCTGACACCATGCAGGATATGTCCCTGCCAGGAAAGGCAGCAAAGCCCCCTGCATACAGAGAAAACCATGGGAATAGAAAAAGTTGGAAGCATTTTACTTCAATATTTGTCTCTATTTTTTTAAAGGCAGAATAAGTTCTATGCTTTTGGAAATCAATTGGTTATGTGGACCTAAAATGTATAACTGTTCTGAAAACCTGTTCTGCTGTGGTTGAACTTAAACTGGTTTTTATTGCTCTTGGGATCACCCTCAGAATATAAATTCTGTCCAGCACTGATTTTACACCTGTCCATCCGCGTGATTTCCTTAAGTCATGAGCCATATTGAGGCCCACACGTGTATCATGTACAACACTGCTTTTAATTCTGGTCTTCATTTGCTTTCAGTTTCATGTGCTCCTAGCCCTCTACAAGCACTCTGCTATCTATATATTTCAGAGAAAACGTTATTAATCAGTGATGGACAATTTGAAGAAAACAAATCTTTGTAAAGTAATAGCTTGACAGAAGATACATCTTGAAGAGGCAATGCTGCAGCCATAGTTAATGGCCAGAGCCTGGGAACAGCCAGGAGGAATATTGTTCCATTTCAACAATGGATGAGAGGATCATCAAGTAAATCAGAACTCAATAAACAAGAAGCTGGTTAAAAGCCTCATAAACAATGCATGAATGAGAAAAAGATTTCTGTGGAGCAAACAATTAACTAGAGACAGAGCTGAAAAGTAGTTAATGACATGGGCATAATAATCACGACTTCTAATGACAACAAAATCAGGGAGACAATACTGTATTCCCATGAAGTAAGGCATTCTGGCATAGAAATGTTTAGAATTCATATTGTATTATTTTAATGCAGATTTTTTAGAATAGAATCTAGTTGTGCAAGAAGCAAATTTCAAAAGCTGCAAACCACCCCCCCCATTAATTTACCAGAACTGTGGGAAAGTAAATCCCAGTGAGTGCCCTTCTCCTGACCTCTTTCCTTTACAATATTCTGGGTTTCTTACATGTCCTCTTAGTTATATTTTATAAAACTAAAAATAAATAAAAACTTATGTGCTTGTTTGAAATCTAGCTAAGAAGAGTTTCATGAGATAGGAATATCAATAAAGCTTTCACTGCTGTTGGCTTGGAATGCTGTATGGGAATTCATGCATGTCCCTCTAAGGAAATGGTGAACAAATCAACAATAACTGTCATAATAACAACAATAACAACTACAATGAAACCAATAATAATAGAACTTCTGTTGTTATTTTTATTTCATATGTGTTGTTCTGGGAGGGAGAAACAACTTTTCTGGCACCTAGAGGTGTGCTCCTGGTGCAGGTGTGTACAGTGATTTGACCCAAAAAGGATGTGCTAAAAACACAATTGGCTTTTAAGAAATAAAATAAAGAGAAATTTGAAATACAGGTAGATTCCCTTAGAGAGGAAGCTGGAATTTTAAAGTCTCAACTGGCTGAAGCATAAAAATGTGAAAAAAGTCTGCAAGAAAAATTAGATCTTTTAATAATCCAGTCACCCTCTCTGGGAACGGCCAGTCAAATTCACAAATCAGTATGTTACGAGGATTCTGAGACTGGGGATGAGGATGTCTGGGATTACAGAGAATTTCATTGCCACCTCTGACCTTCTCCCTGACCCTTTCCCTTTTTGTCCATTAATTAAGACTGAAGTTACTAATGAGGGTGAGCATGGCAGTGCATGCAACTCCTTGGTCTCCTGCAGAATTGGTGGAATTGCAGGAGTATTCCAAGCATTTGTAGGAATCCAAGATGGAATACGTGTGACAGAATACATGTGGCAAGTCTATTTGACTGGGAAAGATTGATTTTTATGGAGTGAGTAAGAAATGGAAGTGTATCAGAGTGTTTTTAACCAGAGATCATGATTATTCTTTAACTTCATGGGTGGTGTACTGGGCGGGAGGGACAGATCAGCAGGACAGGGATGTTCCACTGCTTATTAAAACTCCTGTATTCTCTGATCTCTGGCCTCTGTGCAGGATGAAATACAGGAGGTCCGTGTTCCAAACACCACAGCTCCTGAGCATTTCACAGCAAATATTCCTGTCTGGCTTTTGGTGGAAAAAGAGTTCACTAAAATTGAAATGCTTGTGGGGGCCACCCAAACAAAACTTGTGAGATTTGATTTACCTTGTGGGTGCACCTGGAAACTCCTGTGTGGAACTTCATGGAGTTTCACAGTGAGAGGTACTGGTTTGCTGAGGGTACAAATGTAATCTAAATGAATGTAACGCAATTCAGGCTCTGAAAAGTTTATCAATCTATTGAGATATCAGTACCACTGCCTTCTTCTAAAATATCTAATGTAAGACAATAGCCCCTGCCAGCAGCAGCACTTATAGGGACTGATGGGGTAGTGGCAGATTCCTTGAAAAGAAGCATCATTAAAAGGATTCATCTTCCTTTTCATTCACTCGTGTGTCCAGTGAAGAAGCCTTATTGTTTTATAGTTGTTTACGTGTGTTTGAAGGCTGCAGTACCTCATATTGCAAATTTAACAGCCATGGATAGCAGTACTAGATATAAAATATATGTTCTTTATGCTTCCCTTACAAAATGAGTATGAAGAGGAATTTGCTTTTCCCAGGGAATGTGTGCAGTATCCCTGTAACAGACTCCCTCAGGGGTGTAAATGTTCACCCACTGCTGCATTTGCTGAGTTGTTACAATCTTCATCCCCCCAGATGTGAAACTGGACCAATATGGAAGACATCTAATTGGAAGAGATTCCTCTGAAAAGTTGGGGAAGCAGCACCAACCATATGGGAAGCATTGCATGAAACAGAAATTGAAACCCCGCCCGAAAAATGCCAAGAACCAAGTGAAGAAGTAATATTTGGGTACTTGGATAGCAGGCAGTGCAGTAGTTCCTCCAGACACCTTAAAGGCAATAGAATGAATCCAGATGCCCCAATCTAAGAAAGTATTACAGTTAATAGGATCTTTAGGATACTGGACAAAACATGTATTTGGCTTTTCTATCACTGCTCTTTACTCTGAGATGTGCAACAAGCTGAGAAGATACACCAAGAACAAACTGTACCGTCTGTACAAACCAGAGAACCATTTAATTTGCTAGAGTCTGTTTTACAGGGGTCTGCTCTCCCAGAAGGAGTTGCACAAAAATCTGCAGTCAGAAATTGAATGCCTACCTAATGGCAGCTGCAGGAGGAACAGATTAACAGAAGGACCCACCGAAGTTTCTAAACTACAAATGGCTATCAATGCAGATCCATTAGCATTACAACAACCTGTCAAACCCTCATCAATTTTAGATACATCTCCCCTCAGTGAGGGGATGCCAACAGAAGAAGTTCACTGACGGCTCAGCAAAGAGGGTGAGTTGTAAATGGCAGTACAAGGTTGTTTTATTAAACATCAACACAAACAAACAAGTAAGAGAAGAGGGAGAAGGTAGTGCACAAGTAGGAGAGTTAAGAGCAGTGGTTTGAGAAGCTCAGAATGGAGCAAAAATAGTCTATGTGGACTCCTGTGCTGTTGGAGCTGGTGCCACCCAGTGGGTCTGCCAACAGGAATTACAAAATGGGGAAGTAAATAAATCTCCCATCTGGAGATCTCAAGACTGGCAGTTATCAAATATAGCCAGAAAAATGCCATTCAAAATAGGATGGCTCAAAGCCAATGCCAAGGGTAACAAACCAGCCACAAACTGGAATTGGAAGGTGGATGAATTAACTAAAATCAGGGAAATAGTAATAAAAGACTCCTCAAATCAGGAATGTTATCAATTGGGAGAATGGTACCATCAGAAATTAGGGCACACTGGTAAAGAAGCACTTTGTTTTGCTGCACAGAGCAAAGGTTGGCCCCTAAACAGAAAAACCTGTGAAACCATTCTTACAGAATGCCCTCAGTGTAGATTAAAATTACAATTAGAACACCCTGCTAAAGCACCACCCTGACACATCAGTAGAGGCAAAGCTGTATGGGCCACATGGCAAATTGATTCCATGGGGCCACTCAGACCCTCTGCAGGACACAATCCATCCTCACAGGTGTAGGAGGA
Organism: Pardalotus punctatus; assembly: GCA_013400915.1. Classification (NCBI taxonomy): domain Eukaryota; kingdom Metazoa; phylum Chordata; class Aves; order Passeriformes; family Pardalotidae; genus Pardalotus; species Pardalotus punctatus. Next base: position 12,386 of record VZTX01029099.1, on the reverse strand, counting down.
GTCTCTGGATACTCACGGCAGCCCAATGCCCTTTGACTGATGGGCAAAGCACGTTTAAGGGGGACTGACAACGTGGTTCTCAAATCTGCCTACTCTTGATACCATTCAGAGTGAGAATGGCTCACATCTGTCCTGTGGGGAGGTACAAGATTGGGCCAAACAGGAAGGAATTCAATGGGTATTCCACACCCCATACCACCCCCAGTCCAATGGAATCACAGAAAGGGCTAAGGCTGATTGAAAAAGAACCTTGAACCACACACCTGGGTGGGATGCTAAACTCCCCAAAATACTTCAGTATCCAAGTAATTGCTGTGGACCTATCAGGAGCCCTGTGAGCTAAGGATTCTTCGCAAAACCTGAATCAGGTGCTCTACCTTCCATCCAAGGGGAACTTCTGACAGGACCACGACCAGGACAACCTGTTATTGTAAAATTACCCCAAACTGGGATTTTGCCTATGACTGACTAAACCTTGTGGCACACCTGCTTGGGCAGCTACTGGAAACACTGCTACAAAACATGGTTTTTTTCTTCTTTTTAATGGGGTAACCTGTCTGGGCAAACCCTGCTGAGACTTGTTTTATTTCACTTTTCAGAAAACAATCTTGGGAATAAGGCCAGCACATCTCCACTGAAGATCAAGTTATTCCTCTCTCAGAAGGAATAATGCCAGAACAAGCCAGGCTGGGCACATGCATCCCCAAGCCCAACCCAAGGGAGGGAGACCCTCACTTTTCCTATCTGTAATGGTCACTATGGCAACAGTACCCACGCTTGAGCCTGAATGCATTTCAATAACAATTGCTGAGGAAACAAGTTATAATTGGACAAATCTAGGAGTTTGAATTTGGCAGAGAGAAATTTCACCATAATATGTGAATCACAACCTCCAGCCACTGAAGGGGAAATTTGCTTACTCCATTTCCAATACACACCCTTAAAATGAGAGCAGATGTTACAAGACCAGTAGCTGCTCAGAGCATTACATGGAAAAAATATATGGAAAAGGAGGTGGTAACACGTGGAGGTATAATGTATCCACAACCACAACTGGACTAATGCATTTTGGCACAACAAAACTTAGCCCTCCCAATGCCTTCCACCACCTCCCAGGCTCCTGATAAGACTGGTGAAACCTTATCTCCACAAGTTTCTAAAACTGGACCCTATACCATATACAGGTCAGCAACAAGTGCTATTTAGTTCTCCCTGGTCCCTCAAATGAGCGGGATGCTCAATGCAGATCAGTATTTCTGCAATCAAAGCCCTGCTCACCATTCCCGGCTCCATCATTGCAGGGTGGTGGGCACAGTTGCATGGGTGGACCCTCACCTCTTCAACATGATCACTGAGATGGCACTGGTGTCCTGGAGACAGGATTAGGAGTGTTAAATAGCATGGATGCTGGAGTCCTAAGGAACAAAGTAAACTCAGTAACAAGTGATTCATATCAGTTGGAATGTCCATTGCAATCTTCCCTATCAGCATTAGGAACTAATCAATGGCTCTTTTCACATATATTACCTCACTGGGAAAGAATTGATGGAAAGGATCACCAGCTAATAGGGAGTGCCCTCAAACCAGCACCTTTCCTGCTCTCCACTGCATCCTATTGCATCATTTGCATCATGGATCAATTGTGGATACAATTTACTACAACAGCAATTATAAGGGAGGGGCTGTGGAAGTCCATAGCCCAAAGACATTTGAAAGGTAACCTGGGATAATGCAAACAAATTTAAAAGAGAATTTTAATCTTGGTGGCTTAATTTCACCTGTGACCCTACCATCAGTATAGCCACGGCTTTTGTTTTAGGACTATGAAGAGCTTTGGTAAAGCCCATCCACACAGGCATTGCCCAGGGTTAAATCCCCAAGGAACTGTACTCTATCCCACACAACAGGGTGTGGGCCCAACAAATGGGAACAAAATGGGAACTGTTAATGTTGATATCTGGGGCTGCTGTGGGGCTGCTCCAGGGCAGGGAGCTGCACCCTTGCTGGTTTACTTGGAATGGGCTTTAGGCTCACATTTCCATTGAAAGAGTATCTGGAAGCCCAGTAGAACACGGGTGAGTCTTGGGCTTTATCTGCAGATCAAGACTCTAGTTTTCTTATTTTTGGCTCTGGAACAGTAAGCAGCCACTGGAGTAAAACCAATTTCCAGGGCTTTTCCAGCTCTCTGGATATTGGCATTTTCTATTGATGTTATCAAGCAACCTGCTTGAAAACCTGACAGGTTTCTCCTGGGAATTGAGAAGTCAGGATTCATCCTTGCTGCTGCATTTTGGGAACAGGGGAAAGAATAAATTCAGCAAAGCCAGTAAGTTGCGACAAAATGTTTTTGCTTCAGGTAAGTATTTCTTCTGACAAAACCGAGTTTGTTGGAGGATGCTCTGCCCTGCTGTGCCTTTGGGGTGACCAAAAGAATTCCTCTTTTTTAAAAAATGAGATCACTGGTTACTGTTGACTGCTAATGCCTACCAGATGAAGAAAGGAGATTTTTACCAATTCAAATTTGTTTTGGTCTTGCTCTTAGAATGATGAACTAGAAATAAAATTAATTAGGATGAGGACTAAAAAAAAAAGATTTAAATTAAAAAATTGAGATGAGATCATAAGACCTATTAAAGCCAGAGCCCAGTGATGTTGGGGCCCTAGGGACAGACATTTTGCCCGGTAAAGAAAAGTGTTCTACAAATGTTCTCACTTGAAGTTTGATGTATTCCAGAGGGTAAAGTAAATGCATCACTGCAGTAAATACTGGACTCTTGTGTCAAACCTGGCATGATGATGAACACCATCAAGGCCTAGATGTAGCATCGTTTCATGTGTTCTTGTGAGCTGAAAGGCAGAGCTGCTCGTTGTGTGGATTGGGTTGGGGCTCCGAAAGAGCTCTTCTGCTGCAGTTTGCTGGTTTGGAGCGAGGCTCCTGTTGGCGTCAGTGTGGCCTCGTCAGGAAATACGGGAGAGATGGTTCATTTGCTCACCACTGTTATGCGACCTTTCCTCTTGATGTAAAGCTGCGTTTCTCAACCTTGCTTTTACTGAAATGCAGATCAAGTTGTAAATTCATGTGTATAAATGTATATCTAAAAAATCATACCTTGAAATTCTTTAGCAAAGTGTTTAGCACTGGTTGGTGCTGAGAGCTGAAACCTGAGAGAGGAATGGATGCCTGTTAAGAGGTTGATGTGCTTGTTCTTGGTAGGTTTTTCTGTCCCGTGCCACTTACAGAGGTCCCAGAATTTAATGAAATTAATTTTTTTTTCTAACTCTTACCTAATGGGAGCTGGTTAGTTCCCAACAAGCAATCCTGCTGAACTTTCTACAAAATTCTGGCCTGAGTGTAGCTTGTCTGCTTTCTCTTGCTGCAGGAACTGTGTTCTTTGTTTTAGTCTGTAATTGTACTTTTTCACTGAAATCTCCCACATTTGTACTTGATCTGTGGGAGGAGAAGTAAAAGGTGGAAAGTTTTTATTTATGTATTTACCTGCACTGTTTGCATGTAACAGTGAATATATGTAAGGAACTGCTCAAGTGATGGCACTGAGACCGCTTTCATGTAGCTCCACCTCAGAGAATATTGTTGCAAAATCTGCTAAATTATAGCCTGAATAAAACAGAACACAATATTCATTTTAGGCCATTTCCAGAGCTAGCTGTTCTCAGAAACCTTTGAACATGTCAGGTAGAATAATTTTTTTTTATTTTTAAAATTAAAAAAAAAAAATTCATTGTACCATCCTCCCAGTCTCTTACCATTTAGGAGAGAGATCTGTGCCTCTGAGTGGATGCAGATCCTGGGATTTTGTGGAACTTGCCATGTTGGTCAGTGTTCTTTCCTTTGGGATGTGTGTTGGCTTTTCTCAGCAGTAGTTTCTACAACTACAGAATATCAATGGTTTATATTTCCAGAGCCACCCTCTGAAATGTGAAAACTAGAGTTTCTTACAAATTCTGTTTAGAGCTATAAAAAGCAGTAGTGTTAGATGTCCTAATGAGAAAGCCTTGCCTATTTAAACTAATTCTGAGACTTTTCAAATTTAAGTTTCTCTGAAAAAATGTTTTTGGTGCCTGCTTCTGTATTATTGAAAAGTCCCCATTATAATTCATGGCTTAAATTATTATTTGATCTGCCTTGTTCCTTGTCTTTTCCCGTAAAAGCCAATGCTGTTCAATTTTTCCTAGTTAAGGATTTTCCCGGTGTGTTGAACTCAGAAACTGGCTGTGTCCTGTATTTCCTTGTTGATTGCTGGGATGGCACAGCACGTCCTGCTCACGGGGAGGGGGGTGGCAGTGCCATGAAATACCACACACATGAGGCTTCTCACCTCTTCTTCTGAGGCCTTTCCCAGGGGCTTCTGGAGGACTGGGTTTTGCATTTTGTATCCCAGTGGAGGCTTTGTCCTCTGTTAATCAAATGTAAGATGTTCAAACACTTGTCCATTTTTAAAATTTAGATTGTTTTTCTCCCTAGAAGGATGACTAAAAGTCACTGAATTTATCCTAAGTTTCTGTGACACCAGCAAAGTATTCTATTTTTATAAAAAAGAAACAATAAACCAAAACAAGCAACATCAACCCCTGTTATTTCAGCCTCCTATGGAAGGATTTCCAAGTTACTCCTTCAGAAGTTCATGCTAAAACAGGGAGTTGCACCAATACAGTGCTGGGTACAGACAGAGGAGAGGGATTGAGTCTAGAAGGAACAGAGAGCAGGCTCATTGGACATGAATTTGTCAGAATTTATTCTTGATTAAATCTCTCGTTTGATTTGAATGCTATGTGGATTGGGCCTGTTTGTTGTTAGGGGGTTTGTTTGTGGTTTTGGGGGATTTTTAATGGAGTTTCTTGTTTGTTTATTTTGTTTTGTGTTTTGTTGGTTTTTTTGTTTTGGTTCCTCCCATTTTGTCTGGAAGGAAAAACCCTGCAAGGCACTCAACTCCCATTAGCGGAAGAGCTCATCAAGTCAAATACCATCAGGACCATCTCAGGCATCAGGACTGTCATTTCCTATTTTGATTCACAGTGATTTTTGCTGTAAGCATGTGGGCAGGGGAGTGTTTAAACACTGATCATTTCGCTGTGTATCTGAGTATGTCTTGATTCTGTGACAGTGATCACCTGCCCTGTGGTCCCTGCAAACACTAAGGCAGTTAATCCTTAACTCAGGCATCTTTAGATAGATAAATCATGTTTTCCAGAGTTTTAACACCGTTACTTAAGTGGGTTTTGGTAAAACAGGCTATTTTCAAGTTGAGGTGGCCAGGCTGGTTGAGGCTTGAAGCAGCCTGGGGTAGTGGAAAGTGTCCCTGCCCATGGCAGGGGGCTGGAACAAGAGGAGCTTTAAGGTCCCTTCCAGCACAAACTGTTCTGTGAATTCTTGATTACTGAAACTCAGAAACATACAGGGAAAAAATACAGTATTTATTAAAAATATAGTGTAGTTGATGTGTTTAAACAAAGAAAAGGTTGAAAATGTCTACGTGCCACAGCAGTGGCTGCTGTGCAGTGGGGCTGGGAGCGGTCTGGGCTGAAGGGGGGTGTTTTCAGCTCTTGTGCAAACGGATACACAAAGAAGAAAGCCATCCTCTGACCTCGAGGCCGTGGGGGACAGCACCACTGAGCAATGCCACTGCTGTGCTCTGTTTCACAGCTGCCAGGTCAGCATGCAGGGGATTCAGGTTAAAGAATTGAACCTTTCTCTCAAGAGAGAGCTCCCATTTAAACAAATACAGAGTTTCTGTGAATTCTTCGTGAATATCAGTAAATACTGGAATATGGGAATGCCATAGAGGTACTCTTTCAGTTCTGTTAAGGGATTTTTCCATATCTTGATATATGCAGAGGTAGAAATGCTAAAAAAGCCACTTCCCTGTTAGGCTCAATGGAGAATAATGTGGCTGTGAGTGTGTCTGGTAACTGAGTCATGAGGGAACAGCAGTGGAAGGTGCCCTGGCACATTCAGGGATAACTTTCAGCTCAGCAATTCCAATACTTGGCAGATCAGTCTGAAGGGCTCTGTTCCCCTTATTTTCAGCTGCCTACCCAATTTTGGGTATTGTTAGCAATAATAGAAACCTTTGTCTTTGATGTATTCTGTGATAGCTCTACAGAAGAGCTGTTCTGGCTGGTTTTGACAATAACAACTTGTTTTCTGGAAGGGAAATGTTGTGTTGAAGTTAATCTGCTCCCTCTGAAGTCATAGTGTCCTGTCAGGTTTGCACACAGCTCCAGCCCTCTCCTGGCCAGGGAACCTCCAGCTGCCAAGCTGCTGCTTCAGCCTTCCCTGGCTAAGGAGCACTGCCAGCATTCCCTGCCCATTACCTGGGGTGTGACACATTCTAAAAAGGTACAGACCCCTTCTCTCTGTCATATGCTGCAATGGCCGGTTGCAAAAGATAAGTGTAATTCCAGCTGCCTCAACATCAATCCTGATTGAACCCTTTTAAATCCAGTGTGGATTGTTTTAGCTAATCACTCCTTTTTTTCTCCCATAAATGTTTCTAGTAGCTGTTCAATCCTTTTGAAGTCTTGTATTTTTAATTCAGTCCTGAAGTTGGTTACAAGCAGCTAGCAATCCTGGCCAAGCCCTTTTAAATAAATGAGTTAGAAAAGCATTTACCGTGCTCCAGTGATGTTGAATTACTGTTTAAATAGAGCAAATTACATCCAAGACTTAATCTCCCATCAATATCCTCCCATGTGACAGTGTCAACTCGGGATTCCTTTAGTCATTGCAATTTCAATAACACTTCTATTTGGCAAGAAGGGCTCCGTTTCTCTGACAGAAGAGTTTAGAGTGTTGGGTTGCCTTTATCAGTTGGTCCATTTGCATATTAACTTGGTGCTCTTGCTAATTCTAAACCCCGAGGAAAGGTGGTTTGGCTGCAAGCTCAGCTCTCCTGATAGATGAGATGGTTTGTTGTCACAACAAAGTAAATGAGCCTTTAAAGAGAAGTGTGTTGAGTTTTACTTACCTAAAGAATTAGGTGGCATAAAATAAATTATGAGGATCATTCAGAAAGGATTTTCCATGGAGTGCTCTACAGATTTTTCCCAACTTGTAAGGAGCCACTCTCCTTCTCCTAGTCACTGGCTGTATTTCTAAAATAGAAGACAGACAGGAGTGTTGTGCCTTTGGTTAAATCTTTATGTCATGGTGTCTTTGCTGAAGCAAGGGGCACCAAAAAAGCAGGCAGCTTGTATGCTCATCCTATATTGTTTTAGAAACACTCTCACCCATATTCTTAGGAGTGTTGCAGCTCAGGGAGGGTCTGGAAGACACAGAAGCAAAAAGCTATCACATCATTCACCCTGATGCATCCTTTGCTGTGTTACCAGATCTCTCCTGATATTTTGTGGGAAGTTTCAGGTGATGGCTAGAAATAAACTGAGTGAGCAGAAATAAATTGAGGAGACAAGAAACCTCTAGGCAGATGCAATGGCAGCTCCTAAGGTGCTTTATCCCATAATTTAATGACCAGCAGCCATGTAGGAGAAAAGCAAGTCTGGCAGGATGGACAGAAGCTCCATCTTGAACACCTTCTGTTGCAAAATATCTCTTGAAGTCCTGCATAAAATCTGTGGTACAAGAGCTGAACACCATTTGGATGTTTGTGCCCTGCAAGGGAAACAGAAGAGATGAAGGACATCACGGATGTCACGAGCAGCTGCACAGCAGGGAATGTGTGAGGCAGAGTTCCTGGGTGATTCCCAGTGGCCTGTGCAATGGACTTAAATAAAATCCTGTTGGCGTGTCTGCTGGTTCTTAATTCCACAGCCCAGAGGACAAATCTATTCTTGGGAGCATGGGCAAGATACCCTACCCAAACACCTGAGGGTGTGCCTACAGGGTGGAGACTCAGCCAGCCTCCTGGAAAAGTCAAACAGCCCAAACCAGCCATGGCAATCAAATGATGCAGCAGAGGGGACAGTAGGAAGCAGGGGGAAGATGTGGAGAGGAAATAAAGGGAATGGCTCTAGCCTTTATCTGGCTAAGGACCTTTTTCCTGCTGGTAGGAAAATGTATTTGACATGGATCAGAATGTCTCCTGCCGTTTCTGCCCCTCTTCTACTCTGCTTCTTGTGCAAGTTTGTGCCAGTTTTACATTACCTTTTCATGATGCCCTGGCCACTGCTGGCTGTCATGCCAAGAATCTGCTTCTGAATAGATGCACTTTTTGAAAGGGGGAAAACCCCACAAGAAGCAGATTTGCTTGGACCAAGCAAGCTGTCACTGAAAGACTGAGCAGAAGCAAGAACTGGCAGGAAAGGAAAACGTCTCTCAAGCAGCAGTAAATGGGAGTGTTTCTGCCTTTCCTTAGTTGTGGGTCCAGATTTCTTGTTTCTTCTGCTTTGTGTTCCCCTTTAGGCCTTTCTGCCTGCAGTCTGTCATGCCCACTGTGACACATCCCTGGCTCTCAGGGGAGAGCCCAGGACCTGCTGCTGGAGTTTGTTGCCCATCTCTGTGTTGTGCTTTTCCTTCGCTAAAACCAGGAGATGCTCTCTGAGTGGCCAAGTAGAACAGTCTGATACTCTGGATACTCTATCAGACTGTAAACTGGGCCTTTTAAAGCAGTAATTATTCTCTGTCAAGTTGTTTGTTTTTATTTTCTCCTTTCAGTGGAAACAAATGAGCAGATCTCCATAGGCAATGCAGCAGCACAGCAGAGACATGTTCTGATAACGGCATCTGCCACAGCTTCCTGGGATCTTGCCAGATGGATTTTCAACGTACTAAATAAAGTTGTGCCTTTTGGTTGTCCCACACAGGTGGGATCAGTCATTTCACTCAGAAAGAGAGAAATATTTCACTTCAGTTTCTAACCCATATAATATGAATTTATGTATCTGAAGTAAGGGGTTTGCAAAATATCTGTATTGGACCCAGAAAAAAAAAAAAGAATTTAAATTATTCTAGGATTGGAAAAATTCACAGTCACCTAACAAATAGTTTGTTAACAAAAAAACCTCTCTCAAGGTGGAATTCACTTATTAATTAATCACAGAGTTCCAGCATAATGATGCCTCTATGGGAACAGTGTGGGCAATGAATTGATCATGTGAGGCTTTTTTGCCTTGATATATCATCTAATGGGCTTGCCCTGCAAGTTGTTGCTCACAAGGTCTGATGAAAAGCAGTAATGTTGGGTACTGAAATTTATAAACCAATTTACACCGTGGAAGGAATAATGGATTTCCACTGAGTTAATGGTTAATTATCTGAGATCTTTTGTTCATTACTTCCGGTAACTGAATTGGTTTGTCACTTCTGTTAATTAATTAGACAAAAGAAAAAATATCAAGAGCCCTATTGCTCAAATTAGTGTCAGCTGTGGGATTAGTGAATGGTTTATTGCCCCATGAACACACGCAAGGGCAGCACGGGCTCAGAAGCTGAGCCACTGCCAGCTCTGAGGAAAGAGGAAATGAGCCTTTTCAGGCTTGGGCAGCTCAGGAATCCCTGACTGTCTCCAGGTGGAGAGGAGTTCCATTCCTTTAGCACTGTGACCTTAAATACATCCACATTGGGAAATGTCTGGGCAGTGACTACATTTGACTTTAAAGGGACTTATTTTGGGCTTGGGTGCCAGTGGTGATGTGAGGGTTGCCAAGGTTACCAGGAGCCCTCAGTGATGTGCACTGACATTCACATAGGAGGAAGCATCAAAGGGAGTAAAGAAAACAATTTTGGAAAATGGACTTTCAAATATATTTGGATTACGATTTTCTTACCTTTCTTCCCTGACATCTGAGAGCTCCATAAGAGCAATTTAGGAAATTATTTCCCCAGGACACCGTAGGCTGCCTACACATCTTTCCCTGCCCACCTTACTGTTGGAAGGGATGTTTTGTTGTGAAAAAGACATGGTGGAGTGCAGAGGATATGTTGCTCTCTTTTAATCTAGTCTGCAGGAAATATCTTTTTTTTTTAACCTTCTTTTCCTTGAGTGATAAGGATGCAGAGCATGAGGTGGAGATGTGGGAACTTGTTCCCACCTCCTCTTTTCACCCAGCCTCAGATTGTTCTTTCTTTGCTTTTGTTCGTCCTTTTGCTGGAAGGAGCCCCAAGGGCCAGTGGGGAATGATGGGATTGTCTGGGCTCCACTCCATTCTCCCTTGGGCTATGAAACTGTCTGGTAGAGGTTAGTGAATTCACTATTTTCCTTTTGGAAAGGAGGGGGAGCTGAGCTGGCTTGGTGAGCGTCTGTTTTGTACAGCTGTGAGGGAAGGGCTCTAGAGGGATGGCAGCACTGCTGTGCATCAAGCAAAGGAGCATGGCTGCTACTCCAGATCCCCATAAATTACCTGATTCCTGCCAATTTTATAGATGTAATGCCAAAAAAGGAGGGAGATACATGCAGTCTTTTTTTCCATAGCCTTCACAGAGTATCTAACCCTGCACCCGAATGCTAATGGTGAGAACTCTTCACTGTATGGAAATAGCAGAGACAGTCAGTGCAAGGCGGTGTGGGAGAGCGTGCTGGCAATGCTTGTGTATAAACACTGTCCTGGAGTTTTGGGAGAACCTTTATAACCCCTTGATTTTCAGCTTCATTTCCTGCCTGTCAGTTTGTGTAATGTTTATGGCAAATAACAGAGGATAAACTTCTTTTTTTCTTTGAAAATAGGAATGTTAGGAAAAATAACAGGGTGCACCCCATTTTCTTAAATATTTGTTGTTTAATGAATGGGAGCATAAAATAGAAGCCCAGACACGATTCTCAGTAAACAAGTACCACTGTGGTGTGAATAGTGTGGCTGTAGTCAGGCTCTGTACCCACCATTTACAGAAGTGATGAGAAACAGGAAAGCTTGAAATGTTAACTAAAACATGGGAATACATAGCAGTGTTTAAGAAAGAAGATGGTAAAGCATGAAAAAAGAATCCCACTGAATAAACTAGCTTTTCTGAATGAGTATTCTGAAAAGAATATACGGCTGCTGTATTCAGAAATTTTCTTAACATTGTCTTTAGAAGCCTCTTTCCAACTTAAAGTTTTGTAGGTCTTTGAATAAACCTCACTGCTAGGGCTCTGGATTATTCCCCTGAATACATAATATATTAGGATATTTCACAGTTTAAAAGAAACCTCAGACTTAGCCTTTTATTGTCCTTCAAGTATTGCTACTGCTATTCATTGAGAAACCATGGTGTTAAAATTATGCCAGTGAAGTAATTTCCTTTTCTCTCTCTCTTTATTTTTTATTCTTTGACTCTGTTCAATTTTTTTCATTTGTATTTGCTTCTCTCCCTCCTGGTCTTGGTTCCACTGCTGTTTCAGGAGGGTTTGTAGTGATTTCAGGTGCACACATGGTACAGAAAGCACCAGCCTTGATCCTTAGCAAAGCTTGTCAGACTAGTGCAAGCCTGGCAGTCAAAAATGCTCATTTATCCCCCAGCAAATGGTGTCCCTTGGACTTGCTGAGACTGAGATATCCAGGTAGTTTAATATCACTAGCTGGGCCTATTTATTGTGAACTTGTCCAGCTGTGCTTTTCAGCAGTTTTAGCAGTCCTGGAATCAAAACTCCTTCTTTGCTTCATTCCCACTGACAGATTAGAGAGAGGGAAATGTCAATAGTGTGGGCCTGCCAACTGATTATCGAACTGGAGCTGAAAACGGAACTGGGATGGGTGGCCAGGCCTTTCACTGAAGGCAGGGAGAGCCTTGCTGGTCTGGAGAGCCTGAACTGGGAGTTAGGGACTGTCTGTCTCTTCTCTGAACCAGCCATGGGGCTGGGGAGCGATCCATGATGAGCAGCTCACCAAGGTACTGTAGGTACAAAACGGAGGGAGATGGTTTGCTTTTCCTTGCTGGTGTGGGGTGATGAGCTGTCCGTGTGCCTGGGACAATGCTCAGGGAGAAGGTGGCCCGGGAGGTTCTGCTTCCTGAGACAGACCTGCATTGCTCAGGGGCTGCCGGGTCTCCAGTGCCGGCTCTTCCTGCTGCAGCACGAGGCTGCCGGAAGGAACGGGCTTGGACTGGGAAGAAAGGTGTTGGGGGTTGTTTTGAGTTTGCAGGGCCTGGTTTAACAGCTGGAGGGGGGCCACAGGGTGGCTTCTGTGAGAAGATGCCAGAAGCTTCCTCTGTGTCTTCAATCCCTGGAGCTCCAAGCATGGATGTGCTGCTGGCCAAGGCTGGGCCAGTTAGAAATGGAATAACACCTCTGGGATAACAGTTTGAAGATAAAAGGGGAAAAAATGTAATTGCACAGATGTAATTGTGGCCAGAGAAGAGTGGGGTGTGAGGAGCAGCTCTGCAGACACCCAGGGCAGGGCAGGAGGAAGGACAGGAGCTGCTCCGGGCAGCGGAGCTGGGATTCCTCTGCAGCCCGTGGTGAAACCCCTGGGGAGGCAGCTGTGCCCCCACAGCC
>VZTX01029098.1:0-82178 GCA_013400915.1 Pardalotus punctatus | reverse complement strand
TCCTGATCACCTTCTTGTCTTCCCTAGGAATGGAAGAGATGNTTCTTGTCTTCCCTAGGAATGGAAGAGATGGCCTCCAGGATGAGGCACTCCATCACCTTTGCAGGGATTTAAGTGAGGCTGACTGGCTGGTAGTTCCCTGCGTCTTCTTTCATGTCCTTTTTTAAGATCGGGATGACATTTGCTTCCTTCCAGTCCTCAGGCATCACTCCTAATCACCACAGCCTTTCAAAGATGATCATGTACAGTCAGCTCTCTCAGCATTCATAAATGTATCCCGTCAGGGCTCGTGGACTTGTGGATGTCAAGATTGCATAAGTGTTCTCTAACCCAATCCTCCTTTACCAAGGGAAAGGCTTTCTTCCAACATTCAATTACTCTGACTCCTGTGTCAGAGGTTCCTGAGGGCTGGTCTTGTAACTGAAAACAGATGGAAAGAAGGCATTCAATAACTCCTCTGCTTTCTCTGTTACCAGGGTCCTCCCTCCATTTAGCAATGGGCCCATGTTAGCCTTAGTTTCACTTTTGTTATTGAAGAAGCCTTTCTTGTTGTCCTTGCATCCTTGGCCAGATCTAATTCACAATGGGCCTTGGGCTTCATTGTCTCATTTCTGCTTACCCTGACAACCTCTCTATATGCATTCCAAGTAGCCTCACCCCACTTATATCTCCTGTGTATTTCCTGCTTCTGTGTGAGTAGTGACAGGAGCTCTTTTTTCATCTGTGGAGGTCTGTTGCCCCTTTTACCTGATTTCTTGCTCACTGGCATGCATCAGGATGCCAGTTCTTGAGCCTGGAGGAAGTGATCCTTGAATGTCAACTCATCTTCCCTGCAGTGCCTGTTCTCATGGGATTCTTCTAAGGAAATTCCCTGAAGTGATTGAAATTCTCTCTCCTGAAGTCCGTGGTTATAATCTTACCTGCTGCGCTGTTCACTCCTCTCCCAATACTGAACTCCACCATCTCATGGTCACTACAGCCAACGCTTGCCCCAACCTTCACATTCCCATCAAGGCCTTCCCAGTTTGTTAGTGTAAGTCAAGCAGCACAACATTGCATATGGGATCTGCTACTGTCCATTACCAAAAGCTGTGATCAATGTTTTTCAGGGACCTCCTGGGCTGTTTGTGTTTCACACTGCTGGTTCTGCAGCAGATGTCAGGGAGTTAAATTCCCCCACAAGAACCAGTGCCTGTGACTCTGAGGCTGCTTCAGGCTGCCTGTTGAAGGCTTCATCTACTTCCTCCTCCTGTTTGGGTGGCCTGTAGCAAGCACCCACAACAGTGTCACCCCTGCTGGTCTGCGCTTTTATCTTGACCTGTAAGCTCTTGACTCACTTGTCATCCACCGCAAGACAGAGATTGAAATATTCCAGGTGTTTCCTCACAGAGGAAGCTTCTCCTACCTAAATAATTGCATGTAGCCCTTCATGACAGCATTGCAGTCGTGAGCTATCCCACAACATCTCTGTCATTGCAATGAGGTCAGAGCCCTTTGACTGCACACATATTCTTGTTCCTCCTGTTTGTTCTCCATGCTGTGTGCATTTGCGTACAAGCACTTTATGGAAGTATTTGATTGTACAAAGGGATGCTCCATAGTCTGCCTTGTGGTTACATCTTTGGATGTTTGTACTCACTGGATGTTTTCCCTCTTAAGCCTCCTTTTGCTTCTTGAGGGGTCAATGTAGTTCTGCCCTTCCCAGACCTTATCTCTTGTCAAGCCTGGCTCTGTCTCCATCCCTCTTCGAATCTAGTTTAAGGCTCTCATACCAAGACCTGCTAACTCCTGAGCTAAGATCGTTTTTCCCCTTTGAGACACGAGGGTGCTGTTTGTTGCCAGCAGGCTCAGTATTCTATAAACTGACCCATGATGAAAAAACTAAAATCCTGATGGTAACGCAGAATTGTGTTACCGAGGTATTCATCTGCATGATTTTTCCCTGGCAGGATAGAAGAGAGCACAACTTGTGCTCTAGATCCCATGTCCTAGTAATATGTATTTTTTATCTACCTCAGCCCCAGGGGGGCAGCAGACTTCCTTGTGGGATGGATCTAGTTGGCATACAGGGCCCTCAGTTCCTCTCAGAAGTGAGTCACCTGCAACAATTACTCTTTCTCTCCTTAACCTGAAATTGTGATGCATTTGGTTGACTGACTTGCTCTGGACAGCACCCCGTGTAGACCTTCACCTTCACTATCATTTGCTTCACTCTCAAGTTCCAGAGCCTCATAACTATTCCCTAAGGTTACCTGAGAAGGCAAGGGAGGTGATTCTCCTGTCGCCTCCAGTAAGGACCTGTTTCCATTTCCCCCTGTCTTTTAGATCCCCTCCTTCTGTCTGATGACAAGAGTGTTGGAGTTCCTCTCACTTGTGCTGAACTTCCATCTCCTGCATTGCTGTCAGGAATTTTCACCAGTCTATTTTGTATCACACTCCCTGATACTCTTCAGCCTCTCCACTTCCTCTCTAAGTTCTACTGCCAGGCTCAGCAGATCAACCACCTGGTCCCAGTGCACACAGGCATAGTCTCTTCTGCCTTCTGGTGCTAATGTCAGGCTCAAACACTCCCTGCAGCTGCAGACCTGGACAGCTGCATGCTTCTGAGGAAGCTTGGTGTGGGTTGCCATGCTCCTACTAGCAATGAACTTTTGGCTATATGGAGACCAACATTACTTTCGTTCTCATGGGGTAGGCGAAAACTTCCAGATGAACTCTGCTCAGGAGATGGGAGGGTTGCTGTGTCCTCCTACATGTCCTGCCTGTGTGAACTGCTGTGCCAAGTGCTGTGCCATGTCCCTCTGATGTGCTGTGTTCTGTTTGCCCACCTTTTCATTATGCTCCAAGTTGCTTATGCTCCCTAGAGTTGTTTAAGTCTCCCTCGGTTGCTCTGGCAAGGCCCTCACCATGTCAGCCTCACTAATGGGACTTGGCCCTGCCAGGTCCCTTCACACTCTTGGGTTCCCCTGACTCTGGGAACCCTCTGCCAAGTTCTTTGAGGTGTTTTTCCCTGCAAGTTAACTGTAACCATTGGTGCTGTTGCTGCTGTCACTATGTGCCTCACCAGCTGATGAGTTCAGTCAACTGCCAGCACATCTGTTATCTTGACATTGTGGTTTGAGCTATATCTGACAGTAATGATAACGAATAGGAGCAACTGGGCCACTGTAGGGAGTTTTGAAGCATGACATGTTGTAATGTAAGGACTGTCTTGTTTTTCAGGCCATAATGCAAGGTAGCACTTAAAGGTCCATCAACTGCATTTGGTAACATCCCAGCTTTGGAAAGCTGCCATGTTACTCTTTTCCTATCTATGCTGGTTTCATTGCTGTTCAGATTTAGGTCTGTTTGTCTGTCATAATGATGACATCCCTGAAAGCTGTTTGTATTTCATACATCTCATTGCCTGTAGACTGTTCAGCACACATTAAAAACAAGCAAGTAAAGTTAAGAAAACCAGCTTTTGTTGAATTTCTTTATTAGATATGAAAAACAGCAAAAATGTGGCAGATGAACAAATGAGGATGAAAGCAAATTTGTAACATTCTTGCCCACAGTACCATATAATGTTAGAGAGAAGTTGTACAGTTATGGTTTAAAGATAGTAAAAATTGCATGTAGAATATGTAAGGAGAGTGTTTTATATTCTCAAAAATTGTGTGATTTTGCTGAAAAAGTAGTTACAGAAAGCATGATCAACACATGCTAAGTGTGTATGGATTTGAATGTGGAGAAGAAGGGAAGTTGCTGTCTTTATGGTCAAAGTGAGGATGTTTTGTTTTGGTTTGTTTTTTTTCCTTATTTGGAGTCAGGTAATCTTCTTAATATTAACTGTTTTTCTGATTTCTGAAAGGTGTAACTGTTGTGACATCAGCTGTGGTGGAATTGCATTCACCTATGAAAATAAAAACAACACTAAAACTGGACTTCAAATTTGACTCTCTGACTTTAGTGTTGTATAGTCCAAGTTTAAAACAGGTAAGTATAATTTTGGTTACAAAGAGAAATCAACTGCTTTAAGGTTGCCTGGCATCCTGGAAATTCTGAAAAAGAATAGCTTAATTTATAGCTAATAACAACTGTGATGGAAATGATAAGACAGCTATTTTAGCTAAATCACTTGGCAAATATTACAGGAAATAGAATAACCAGCGGTAGCACATAATATATATTTTGACATCTGACTAAAAATCTGATGAAAATTTATATGAATTTAAAATATAATATGGGAATAAAACAATGCAGAGGAATGAAACATAATTCGTTAGTTACACATACAGATGTAAACGTGGACACACAAAATTTTGGTTTTTAAATTTGTCAATAGCAATGCATTTATATTCATCTTGGTTTAAACTTAAACTTGTCACCAGATTTCTGACTAAAATTTTGTAATTTATTGTAAACTTAAGTTATTTTAGATTTTGAACAATTTTTTGGTGTGTGGTTAAATATTGCATAGTCATAAAAGACAAAATCTCATTTCTCATTTGGCATCTTTACATATACTGTGTGTTTTAACATGAACCAAAATTGCATTATTTTCTTGTAAGCATTGTCTCTCACTAATGTAAGCTTTCTTTAGAAAGATGGTAGAAGGGTAAAGCTTTGCTTTTTGAAAGTTTTCTATGTTTTTGATTGTGGTTATCTTCTGAATTAATAGTGAGTTTATTTAATTTATTATTATTGGAAATATTATCAGTTAGAATAAAGCTGTATCACACTTGTATATTTTTTTCACTACCTGTAACTAAATGTACAAATGTTTGATTTAAACAGGTTAACACTTTGGATCAGAGAGATGACCTTTTGAAGCTTGCAGAGTTTAAATTAGTTTTGATGTCAGCTGCTCTGAAAATGTTATCAGATGGTTCAATGAATGCGTCAGTTAAACTGGCAAACTGTACATTAGATGATAAAAGACAGTCAATCCAGAAAGCTACACCAAGGTCTGTAATTTGTTGTAATTTACTGTTTATTAGACCAAGAGTTCATAATGTTTCCATTTTATTAGTATTCTGGAAAACTACACTTGTTTTAGTGTGGGGGTTCTTAAACTACATGTTACTGTTGATTTACATGTCTTACTTTCCTTCTGTTCCACATATCTTTATGAGAGACCAATAGAAATGGTAGACAGAAAAAATTAAATAAACTGAACTTTAAATATTAATTTAATAAATGCACATAGAAAACAGTTTCACTTTCCGCTTTAATGAAGTGCTGAGTAAGACTGAGATGATGTTTCGTGAATAGTAACAAACTTCAGTAAAATACAGTACTTTTGATATGTAAATGAGGAATTATGATGGTTTGACTTGTTAAAATTATTAACACCTTTAGTTACCAGTGTATGGGATTCCAGTTAGTTTTAAAATTATATAAAATTTATGCTAATGTTTTTATCTGTCATGTTTTAAAATTATTTGTGTTACTTTTAAAATTCACTCCTGGTGATGTATCACAGCTGGAATGAGAATCTTGAGTGTTTTTCAGTATTTGTGGCTGGCTTAATATTGTTTCATTAGATTCTTCCTTAATTGCCTTTTAGAATGGTGGAAATGAAACGTGGATTTGAAAAGAAAGTTATGGTGGATGTAAACTACAAACAGGGGAGAGATGGAACTGTTCTTGATGTTATTGTTCAAGAGATATACCTTTGTGCAAGCATGGAGTTTCTACTTACTGTAGCAGATATATTCCTAAAGGCTAATGCAGAAAGTGCTGCTGCACAGAGAAATCTCAAGCAGTCATTACCTTTAAAGGACCAAGGTATAAACCAGTATATACTTGAAATAGTTTAAAATCTGTGTTTAAATGTCAGCTTAATTTTAGTATTGTAATATTCCTTTTGTGCCATTTTCTGTGTTTATGTATATAGAACAGCTTTTTGTAGCCATCCATGTTGCTTTGCGTCATGGAAATAGATTTATGACCTTTAGTCTTTGTTTCCAAATGAAGTCTTGTCTTACTAGACAAAGAAGATACCTAAAAATGTATGTTTAAAATAAGATGAAATGGAAAGAATGATGAGCCATATTATATTGCGCTTACACATGGAATCAGCCTGCCTGATATTGCTGCCTAGAAATGTTTTCATTTCACTTGTCCACTGATGTGCATTTCTCCCTACATCAGAGAGTAGAGTTTTAGCTTGAGTACCTGACATCAAAAAATGGTCCATTAAAGCATCAGAGCAAGAAATAGTTTTTTTTATGCTTCCAGGACTCAGGTAGTTCTCATCAGGTGTGTCAAGCAAATCCCTGGTTTTTTAGGTGTTGTTTTCCTATGTCCTACATATCATAGTTGTGTTCCTCTCAGTCAGGCCTGTCGTGATTATTTGCTGATGATCAAAACCTAAATGATAAGGAAGTCTTATATGAAAGCATATTTGTATTGCAAGTGGTTACATCAAACATCAGTAAATGCCTCGTTATTGTCTTGTGGAAAAATGTGGGTTTGCTACTCCAGAGAGCAGAAAATGTGCCCAGCATTTTCTTAAGACTGTCACAGTTGGCAGATGTAGGTATAGAGTGAAACTGATACAAGTGTTAATGTCAGAGATAGTAACAGTGGTGATACTGTTACCCTTTTCATTTTAACAAAGAGACATTGTGGAATCTTTTGTTGTACCCAAGGGTAATTAGATCGTAAATGGTTTTGTGCCTGCAATGAAGAATCTAGAAATCAGTCAGTTGCAGGGATCTACAAAGTTGCTGACACCAGCTGTGCTAGATCTTACCATTGAATATTTAAAACCTCCCTGTAAGTTTCAATAATTAAATAATTATTGTAATTAATATTATTAGTTATAATAATTATTTAGTATTAATAATTAAATCACAAGTAAATAATTGAAATATATTCTTTTAAGAATTAAACTAATGTAATTTATGTTTCTGAAGCACCTGTGCAGCCTGTATCTACGATGGAAATGAACATTTTTGTTAAAAATCCAGAGATTGTGTTTGTGGCTGATTTAACAAGAAATGATGCTCCTGCGTTGGTGGTTACAACGCAGTGCGAGGTCTTCATTAAAAACAGCCCTGAAAGGCACAACATGACAGCTGCTGTTAAAGAGATACAGATGAAAGCATGCCCATTTCTTCCAGGAGAAAGGAAGGGCAACATTACTACGGTGAGTTTGCAGCCATTCAGTGTGTATTTAAAAGGTGCTTTGTAACTTCTACTACTAAAATACAACTTATTTCTAAAGCATTCATCATTAAAATTTATACTACAGATAGATGAATAAAATTTTGTGGTGAACATTTTGTTGATTTTATTCTCTTTTGTCTAATATGCCTAAAGCATCATTTTGGTCTGTCTGGCATTGGGTTTTGCTTTGTATGACAAGCTACAAAGAGCCCCAAGGAGTAAAATGTTAATTATTTTTCATATCCCATGCAAGCCAATAAGTAAAATTTTGTAAGTGTATGGTATGCCAAATGCAATAGAGTAAATTAGGAATGCTATAATTCTAAAACTTTGCATTAAATAGCTAAATATGAGAATAACAGCATAGCAAAAATAAAAAAAAAAGGGGAGGTGCATATTACGAAACAGTTTACTTACCATATGCTGTTTATAAATTCCTTGATGTTAAGGTCCATGGATGTATTATATTAAAGCTGCCTGTTTACATATTGGCAACAGAATCAGACTTGATAGTTACTGTCCAGGTGGAAATGCATTGACTCCTGGAGTGCCTGCCTCTACATCAGACTGTACTTCAGTTAACTCTGTGATGGTGGTGTTACATCAGAGGAAAAATTCAAATTGACTGTATATCCAGCAGTTACCCATGTCCTCAGACCAGAGATGAATTTTGAGGAGCAAGTCTTGTCAGCTTTCTGTAAATGCGTGCTTCTTTGTGGAGTGATGTAGGAAAGATCAAAGCTATAAGCACAAAATACTGGGTCTTCCCCTTCATCTCAATTTCATGTAGAATCTTGGCAGCTCAGTTTACTCCTTGGGTGTGCAGTCTTTAATTGCACTCAAGTGTTGATCTAGTCATTTGGAAAGCGATGCACTTGCCACAACACAATGCAAAGTCGTTTGACATCTGATTTTGTAGCTGGCAAATGTGGCATAAATATGACTTCCTTTATAGAAAGCTATTGGAAGGTTTCACATCAAGTTTTCCCTCCTACGGGAATATCTTCTGGTGGAATATCTTATCTCAGACTGTAGAAACAGAGAAAAAGACCTGAATCTGACAGGATGCTTGTGCTATAGATGCAGAAAAAAACTTCAGAGGGCACCAGTTTTAATGCTTAAAGCAGTACCTTCCTTGAAAGATTCAGAAAGTTCTTGAGAATACTAAAAAAAAAAAAAAAAACAAACAAAAAAGAGACTTTCCCCGCAGGTAGCTGCATAACTGCTTATTTTGAATGAAAACATGTATGTAAGCAAACCTCTGAACCCAGGTTTTCTGTAAAAAATCTAATGTCAGTCTGGGAAACTAATTGAGTGGGATGAATTTGTCCTTTTAATGACAAAATCATCAAGACTGAAAGAGACCTTCAAGATCATTTAGCCCGACTATCAACCCAGCACCACCGCAGTCACCCTTAAACCATATCCCCAAGTGTCATGTCCAGATGCCAAGTAGGGAAACTAACCTCTGGATTGAAAATAACATGAGTGATGAGGGTTTTTTTTGGTATATTTCTCAATGTGTGTTGGTCTAAAGAGGACTGTGTTATTTTTCATTCCTGAGTGTAACACAGAAGAAGAAAAAAAAATAATTTGAGCAATAGAGGCTAATAGACCCTGAATTCAGTTAGGTCATTTGGGAGAAGTGTGGTCAAACTGATTCAGGGTATTTCTATGATTCCAGCTTCTGATTCAGATCAGGACAGAGATATCAGAAAAGATTGCAAAATCAATATGGTTTGAAGTTACAGTTTTTGAAAGTCTTACCATTTCAGGGATTGGAGAGCAAATTTTCCTGTCTGTACTGTATGCCAGTAGAGTCTAATTACATCTGAGTGCTCTGTTAATAGCATAGCACTGATGTGGTTTATAATGTACCTTAGCTTTGGTGAACTTCGACAAGTGAAAACGTTTTTCGGGGGGAGCTGATCGCAACACAAAGCTGGATCTCAATGAATGTTACTCAGTTACATTGTTATTCCGGAAAACTGTAACTGTGTTACTGTGTTGCAACTGAAAGTCTGGTTCTCAAAAGTCAGAGACATGACGGTGCAGTGCATTGAAGGCATCTGCGGACTTTACCTAAAGAATGCAGTTACTGAAGTGTAATGCATTTTACTGTAGCTGACGTTTGGATTTTTAATGATTGAGAATGGCTGAGGTGATGCTTCTGCATACTTTTTCTTTCTTTTCAACATGCTATTAGTGTTCAAATTTCTCTTAATTTTGAAGAACCAAATAATAAGTTTTCTTTCAGTACTTTTTATGTGTATGATTTAAAAGTATGTTTTAAATTTTTTTTTTTTCTTTCTATGACATATGTTTTTACTTTATTGTATAGGTATTGCAGCCTTGTGACTTCTTCTTTGAAATGAAACAGTCAGGTACTAATCCACAGACAGCTGATCTAACAATTAAATCTCTAACAATAAAAGTAAGTAGACCCTTGTTGTGTTTTTAGTTTTCTACTTCCTGCCCAGCAGGCTATGAAGTTGCTTCAGGACTGACTGAAGTGGGGAGTTTTTCCAGTTCTTCATTAGGTCACCTACCTGTTTAGCATGTCAAAACAAATAAAATTGAAAAGGTACAACTCTGTCACTCTGCTTCCGTTTTGAAATCTGTGTTTTATAAAATGGTCTGGTGTGCAGGGATAAGTTTTGAAGTGTTCAGATAGATCATTGAATGGTGTTGTTTAGAAAGCTTTTATATGGAAAAAGGTGGGGGTTGAAAATCTGAAAAGATTGACCTATAGCTTGTGGAAGGGAAATATTTTCAAATAGGAGTCCTGTAGAAAACATAAGTGTTTTGTTATTGTGACAATGTACTTAAGCTTTTGTGTCTGAAAGTAGCTGTTTCTGTACTAGCTTCTCATTTCCAATTATTCCAATTTCTTATTTGTAGGTTTCACCAATAATCATAAACACAGTAATTACTATTACATCAGCCCTTTATCAAACTGCAGAAACAACACAAGAGGAGATTAGTCAAATTCCTCCTGACTTGTGGAATAAGAAAGATGTAAAAAATCTGAAAATGTGGTTTCTTGAAGAGACGAAAGAAAATGAAGATAAAAATCCAGCCACTGAACTGGTTCCCACAGGAGAGTCATTGAAAATTAACATAGAATCTGTTTTTCTTACACTTGAAGCTGGGGTTGGGCACAGAACTGTACCAATGCTTTTAGCCAATTCCTCATTTGTTGGAGAAGTCAAGAACTGGAGTACTCTAATCAACCTACATTCTTGTCTTGAGCTAGAGGTAAGGAGTCCTACATAAAGAAACAAAAGTTTTCCTGGAATGCTAAACCCTATTGTCTTAATGTTATACATGTGTTATTTAGACACTAAAAAAAATAACCCATATATTTGCAGGCTAAACTGGAGATGTGTGGTGTGGGAGCACAATGGGAATGAAGTGTTAAGGTAGTTAAATTAAAAAGAAAATCTAGTGCATCAGATGCAGTGTTATTAATTGCACAGTAATTGGTGTTATGCAGCCTCACATTTAACCTCTTTCCAAGTTCCTAAAGACCTGTGGCATCAGTATTAAATGTTTGTGTCTGAAAGTAACTGTTTCTCTACTAGCTTGTTATTTCCAATTATTCCAATTTCTTGGAGAGTGGCAACAGGCTAAAACTATCTAATAATTTTCAGTAAATATTACAGTTGAATATATCAACAGTATTGTTCATAAAACATCCAAACTAGTTCATATTTGGAAATCAGTGACATAAAAGTCAGTGATTGTTGTAGGTAGATTCTTCCTTGTTTATAGTGCTTTTGAATTCCGGTGCCTACTGTTTAAGCCAAAACTATATTTTTAGTAACACACTTTTTACCACTTATTTGGAACTGCTCTTTGCAGTAGAGACTTAGCCACCTCATTTATTTCTCTGATGTATTTATTTCATCTTATGGTGGCAGCTGAAAATGCAATCTAATTATGAATCTTTTATATTACCAAAATCATAAATATACTTGTAAATCAGAATTTTTTATGTAAGTTGTATGTAAATTCCTAACTGATTTCTGGATTTTGATAGGTACATTATTTTAACGAGATGTTTGGTGTGTGGGAACCTTTGCTTGAACCGCTAGAAGTTGAGAAGACTGATTTATTCAAGCCATGGATTCTTGAAATCAAGGTGTAGTTTCCAAAGCTGAACTCAAGTACTGCATTTCAATACTTTAGATAAAACAAATGCTCTCCACGTTTCATTGCTGAAACTAATCTAACACTTTTGTTTCTTGTTGATTACTGAGAGTTTTTCTTAAGTAGCAAATTAAACCAGTTCTTGTACAAGGAAACATCCAGACTCACAGATCTGTTAAACATTGTCTTTTAAGTGGCAAGATTTTATTCTAGTTCCACCAGATAATCATAATGGCTTTATATCAGTTTGTCTATTAGGTCATATGCTAGTTACGCATTCCGTGACTTTGTCAAGACAAGCCACTGCTTCTTGTTCCACAGTAGTCTGTGTTGCAGAAATGTACTGGGAAAACTGATGACTGTTTACTATGTGCTTGACAGCACATAGAGTACTGTGGGAGTAGTGCTCTTACCACTTCGTTTTCATCTTTCATGCAAATAGTCTAGATTCTGGTCTCAAAGTAGATAAGCCTTATCTAAGGATGGGAGGTATCTTTTGTTTTTCCTCCTTCTATCTTAACTGTTCTATTTCATTGTTTTCTGATTGTTTTCAAAACTGTTCAAGTATTTTTAACCTGAGAGGTTGCTCAGAATTGAAAAACGTTCCCTTTTCCTAGGGCTATCATTATCAAAAAACTTTCTACAGTTGCCTCAGAACAATAAAGGTTATGGACTGAGATCCTGCAGTTAAGAAACTGCTATAAAAAACTATCCCCAAGAATTTTCCAGAAAGATAGTAGACCTAATTCAGGAGATAGGTAGAAGATAGTGAATCAAACCTGCTGTCTTCTTACTCAGTTCTGAAATACGGCATTTGGAAATGCATAATTTCCAGAAATGCTGAAGGCTATATAAATGTATTTCATCAGACTTTTAATTTTTCCATCAATCAAATGAAAACAAAGTAGGTATTTGACTTGGAAACATAAAAAGATTAAATTTGGGGACTGTTTTAGGACTAGGAAGTCAATTATATGTAAGTTTTCTCACCGTGTTACTCAACAGGTTAAGGTGAATGTTATCACAAAGTATTTACTAGGTATGTTAGTGGTTAGTATATATTTTCGTTACTTTTGAAAAATCATAGATTTAACTACTGTTACTGGAATTTCATTGACTTCTAGAATATATAGTTTGTCTCTTGTCTTATTTATTCTCTCTCTCTTTCATTTTTATTTGAGAATAAAAATATGAACAACAGAAAAAAAAAGGAAAACCATGGCAGGATATATATAGAGAGTCTTAAGGTGAAACTTGCTTCTACAGAATGAGTGGTCAGATAAGAACTCTTTAAAAAAATCTCCTTTCAGATGAAAAAGGCTAAAAAAATGCTGTTTGAATCAGATGATGAAGAAGAAGAGAACTACAAAGTTCCAGAATATAAAACAGTAATAAATATTTCCTCAAAAGACCAACTCAACATTACACTGTCCAAGCTGGGACTGCAAATGTTGAGTAACTTGGGCACGGTAAGAATGACTTCTTAACTATGCAGTGTTAGAATAGCTAAATGAATGTTTGAAGAGATCATCTTGATGTAGTCTTGTTCAGTATGTTTATGTTTTGTATCGATTCTTTGCTTTCTAGGCATTTGCTGAAGCAGCTAGTCAAACTTCAGACATTTTCAAAAAAGACCGAGCACCATTTGTAATAAAAAATTCTTTAGGACTTCCCATCACAGTCTCGCCTAGTGATTCCTTTAGTGTCCTTAATGTTGAATTTGGAGCGAAAATATTTCATTTAGAAGATGGAGAGAATTTAAATATGGAATTTGTCAGAACTAAAAATGAAAGTGACCAGTTCACAGCAATGACAACACTGAGTAGCAAAAGATTTTACATTCAGATCTGTAAGTTCCAAAGTTTATATATCTTCTGTTTTTGTAAATATTTATCATGTGTAATACGCTGCCTTGTACAGGTCAATAAATATTTCAGGACTACATAACATGAAAGGAATGTTTCTTTGAATTCTAGATGTGTGGCTGTATTTGAAATATTGCTTTAGCCTTTACAGCTAGAAGTTATATGTATTGTGATTCTTAATTTTTGCAGCATAGGTTTGCTACTATGATAAATAATTTTTGCAACCCATCTTTATTGCAGTGAGATACTAGTTTGCATGTAGATGTTATTGCGGAATTCAGCTGCTCAAAAAAATTTTTTGTTTTAGAATTGAGTCCTTCTATATGTGTGTTTATAGAAGTCTAGTCTTAAGGAGGGACGTTTCTAGGAAAAGATTGTTTTAGATAACTTTAAACAAACCAGAGCTAAAAGCTAAAATTTTAAACCTAAAATTGAAGTTTAGCTATTTTTAATGGTGTATATGTTTACAGTTTGAATTGATTTATTGTAACAATTGGCAGTTTTTAAAACTCGACCATATGATGTACTAGTCAAATTGTTTTCACAGTATAAGAGCTATACCTAGTTAATAAGCTATTACGTCTTGTAAACATTTCCTATGAGGCACTAATTTTATTTGCAGTAGCAAAATCCACTTAAATTATTTGAGTGATGGAATCGTTTGCTCTTTTTCTTGTGGCAAAAAAAGAATATTTGCTGTTTCCTTGGTGACACTGCAAGATCAGCATATTAGGAGTGCTGATTGTACTATTTCATCCAGTAGGTGTTTTTTTTATTATTAGATTGAATGACGCAGAAAATGCTATTGAATGCACATTTTTGTCTTTCAAATGATTCTTTATGCTGCTTTTGGGTGTTTCATGTCTCATCTTGTAAATTCTAGGTCCACATAATCATTCTGCTGTGGAAAAGATTCCATTGACAAAAGTGGGTCGGTGTATTTACAAAGTGAGACACGAGGAATCAGGTGTTGAAAGGTCCATTGTGTGCCAAATTGACACTGTTGAAGGAAGCAAGATGATAACTATACGTTCCCCTATTCAGGTAATTATATAGCCATACAATTAATTTTTTAATGAATGAAACTTATCCTTTAGTCTTTAAATAAACATTGAAAAAACATATTTTAAAAACTTACCTGAATGATCTGTATAACTTTGCTTTGTGTAATATTTTCCAAGAATAGAAGACTTTTTCAGAGTGACTGATGGTTGGATGCAGGTGCAAATCAATCCGATTTTAGATCAGGATAATACATTAGTAATGTTTGTTAATGCTGGCTCTAATTTTATTCTTGAACTATTTGCTTTGTATGAAGTAATGAAACTTCTTTTAATCTTACTTCGGTTCCACAAGTTATCGTTCAATCAGATTATTTCATTTTCTTCATCTGGTACCATTGATACGTTAATTTCAAATTTAGTACAGCGTCAGTTGAAAAGTGAGACCTTTGAGTGTATATAGCTTTTGATTGAGTAACATTTTTATAAACATTGTATGGTTTACAGGTACAGTGATGATTGAGATATTACTGTTCTGTAGTCATAGTGTTCCTATTATATTTCAGTTGCTTTTTTTTGCTCCAAGTGGTTTATGACTTGAAAAATAAGAGATTTACTGTTTCATTCTTTTTTAAATTATTTTTTTCTAAGAGCTAATTAATGCCATTAAATTAAGCTGGAAATAAAAAATAATATTTGCAAGAAAGATAACTACATGCCCCTGAATGATAATGGACATTAATGATTTAACCTTAAACTTCTGACTTGCTTTATGTTTTCACCATATGGATTTTTGAACCTTGTATCTATTTTATTTTTAGGACACTGCTGTTTGGAAAGTCACCATACAGTTGAGATTTGCTTGTCTTTGGTTTTTCAAAGTCTTGTGTTTCTCCTTGAAAAGCATTTTGCAGTTAATATATTTATTTCGTAAATAAAACACAGCATTAAACTGCACAACCAGATAATTTAAAAAGATTTGCTGTTTTAGAGACAGTTCTTCTGAAATACTGGGCCTTGAATGGTAAATGGATAAGATGAAAAGCAAGAGTTCTCATTCTTGCTTTATTAAGTTCAAAATACTTTGTCTTTCCAGTTTTTCATAATGTCTGTTGCTGGATTTTCATTTTATATAGATAAGGAATCATTTTTCAATCCCGTTAAATGTTTTTGAAGAGGGAAGATGTTTAGGAACTGCTTCACCAGCAAATGAGTTCAACATACCCTTTTCCTCTTACAGGTACTTTATTGTATTTTTCTTTTATCATGGAACATGTTTATACATTTTTTATTATTGTATCCATGCAATTGCACTAAAAAAAAAAACTGTTTCCCTTTGCTACCTAATATTGAAATAACACTGTGCTGTCATTGTTGGGTAGGATCTTCTCAGAGTCTGTAGTCTGAGTTAAACAGAATAGTATTTCATTGTTGAATTGGAAGTATTTTAAAATCCATTTTTACAAACAAGTTAAATTTGCTAAGCTTCTTTAAGAATCTGAGCTCAGGTACTTCTGGAACACAGTGATTGTAATCTACACGGTACATTCCTTCGTGGGGTGATGTCTAGTGAATTAGTACAGATTCTTTGTTTTTTTCTGAAAAGGCTTCTTTTGACTTTTTGATTCTGAATTACAGTATTGAAAGTAATACACTTGAACTCTATCAAAGATGTAAAAAAAGACTTGCCAACCTTAAAAATACTTGGCTTATATTTAGCTATGCTATTATCACGTTCAAGCTAATAACAAAACGGCAGTGAGTTTGCAAGTATATTTTAGCAGAACTGTCACCAAGTTGTAGGTAGGTAGGTTTGCTTTGATGGATTTTTTTTTTATGATTGCCAAGACGTTTTCCTTCTATTCTCCTCCAGACACTCTACTCATTTTTCTACCACAAAAGTTCTGTATTTTTTTCATTACTCGAGGTGCATTTTACTATAGATTCATGAATTCATTGATATTTCTAACCATTTTAATTTAATTAATAAGATTTAGTTTTGTTCTGATTCATTGTACAGATGAGTTCCACTAGGCAGTCAGGAAGCATGTCAAAACAAAAAATCTTCAGTCACAAGCAGCTGTATTCTAGATTAAACCTGTTGCTGTATAAAAGCTGTATGTGCAAATAATTCATGAACTCAATGCTTTATGTGACTGAAAAGAAGGGCATTTTCTGCACATCTGTTATAGGAGCAAGTTGCTGATCCAGATGTTTTGCTTGGAACAGGAATAGAGCAGCAGTTATAAAGAAATTCAGTAGTCTCTTCATAAGCGTCTCCAATAACCCTTTCTTTGTAAGGGAAGCAAGTGAAAGTATGGAACAAAAAATCCCAACTATTACAATAGTTTGAACTTTTGGGATCCAGTCCATCTTTTGGTTCCTCCTTTTATCAACAAAAAGGCCGGCAATGAATTAGTGCTAGAAATTTTCCTAAATCCAAATAATGTAAGACTGTCCCTGTTGCATAGTACTTCTTTGTAATTGAAAAATTCAGTCTCATGTTAAATGTCTAAAAATGTTTTCATTTTCAGATCCATACTGAGTTTGCAACCACTAGCCAATGAAAATGGAGTGGGTAGAGAATATGATATGTGTGAAGGAATTACATTTGATGAAATTATGAAAAATGTTGACAATTTATTACAAAGGAAATGCCAGTCTGTGAGGTCAACTAACCACTCACTTATCATCAATATTGTTCCTGTAAAAGATTCATTGACATCTTCATTATGTGCAGAAGATGAATGGGATTTTCCATATGTTGTGCATTTATGGCCTTCTGTTCTTCTCCGCAATCTCCTTCCGTATCAAATAACTTACTCTGTAGAGGTAATTACATAATGCTTGAATTTTAGTGATGTTTCCCACTTACAATATGAAAGCTCGTTGAAATGGAGATTAGGACAAAGGGATTCTGTTGGAGTATTTGTGAAGCAAGTTCACAGATCTTATAAGGGCAAGTCTGTATTTACAGAAATGAAATATAATCAGAATGTGAAATGTGCTGTTATTAAGCAATACTTTAGATATATATGCAATGTAAAACTTAACACTGTAGAAGTTTGGCCTGTTGAGAGTCAGTTGCTCAAGTGCAACTTGAGCCTAATTAAATAGTGCAGCTTTTTGTCTGAAGACTGCTTCAAGTGGATCATCCTATGTTAACATTTTATGTGCAGTCACTGACTTTTAGTAGGGGCATGCTTTTAATGAATTGTCACAGGCCTGCCTTTTTTGCCAGATTTTGGCTTGAACTGCAGCCTAGTGCCAGACTTCAAATTCTGTCCAGATGAAATTAAACAATTAGGTGCACTTTGTTAACAGGCGTTCTTACCAGTGCCAGATGAAAGACAGTCTTGAGTAAAATACTGAAAATGTGCAGTGTAGGCATTGATTCCTCAGCACTGTATGTTTTGTTCTATGGATCTGGTATAATTGTGTCCCACTCCTTATTGATACAGACTTAGAGTAATAGAAATACAGTTGGGAGACAGATTTTTTTTTGGATGGTTTTAATATTTAGTATTTGAACTCAAATAGTAGAATCTAATAGTAAAACTTCATCACAAATAAACTATGACTGGAGACTTTAGCTTGTACCAAATGTATGGAAGTAAGAGGCTTTTCTCTGTATGTCTCTTAGAAATTTAAATTTAGTGAAGAAAATACTCTGTTGAGGAAATTTGTCATTCAAACACATTTATGTGTTTGAATTTGGTGACAGGCTTTTTGATGTTGAATATTGATAACCATGCATTAGGGTTCTCTTTGCAAAATATTGTTTAAGGTAGATGTTTAAGAAAGTAACATACATAAATAAAACAAAAGGTATTATAAAATTGTGTCTAAATAACTTATATATCAATTTTTAAAACTAGCTAAAAATAAAAGTTGATACAAATCTTTTGTGTGGTTGATGTAAATGTACTGTTTGGTGTTTGCTTGTTTTTTTAAGGGAAATGGGAACAAATACGACACTCTAGAAGAAGGATGTTCAGCCCAGATTCATAATGCAGTCTTGGACCAAACAAAACTAGATTTGCAGTTGCTTAACTATCTTGATCAAAACTGGAGAAGCGAGTACCATATAAAAAGCAGTCTGCCTGATATCAGCTTTACAACATTTCACTGCATCACAGAGCTGGATAAGACTGAACTGGATATTGCTGTTCATGTGACCTACACAACTGGGCAGATGATTATAGCAATTCACAGTCCCTACTGGATGGTGAATAAAACCGGTCGAATGTTGCAATACAAAGCTGATGGTATCCACCGCAAGCATCCTCCAGATTACAAAAAGCCCCTCCTTTTTTCTTTCCAGCCTAAAAACTTCCTCCAAAATAACAAGGTATTGTATTTTGCAAACCTGACAGCTCTGTACTCATTTATGTTGTTGTATGAAAGCATTTTTACACTTTAAAATTTATTTACACTATCTTACGCTCTGTAAACGGCATGAAACCTGCAATATCCCTGTCTAAAAACAGTGTTCTAGGTGTGTTATCAGATATACTTGTGATAAACATACATTATCAGAGGTGTTGTTAAGAAAGAGATCCTCACTTTGAAAGAAAAAGTTCACTGAGAAGTGTTTTCTAAATAAAATAATTGCGTTTTACATTTCAAATGCATCAATGAAGGTTCTTATTCCAAATAAGACATAGAAATGGCAAAGGAAGTGTAAAGCTATGTTCCTTGAAAAATTAATGCTACTTGAAAAATGAATGCTTGCAATGGTGGTTGGTAGGTTGGTTCTGGGTTCATAGAATGCTAAGGTTCAGTTCACTGTTTGAGTTTGCTGAGTTTTTTAGTGTTATTGATGGAGGAGTGATATGAGAGAGATTACAAGAGTGCATGGATTTTCCTTTGAAATTTTAATTATGATAAGTTTTTAAAGGATCCTTGTGTGATTGCTTTCTCTGTAATGTCTTACAATGCTTATTCCACATACATTATAACTAGTCATGGTAGAAAATACATTTGTGAGATGGTGCTGACAGTTGTTAGCTCTTGGCTTTTCAGTAGAAACACCATTGTTTCCATTTATATTTATGCATACTTATATATAATTTTAAATGCTGTCAGTGACTTGTAAATTGAAAATTAATTCAGGGTGTTTCTTCACAGGTGCAGCTTAGGGTAACTGACAGTGAACTGTCTGATCAGTTTTCACTGGACACTGTTGGGAGTCATGGTTCCGTGAAATGCAAGAGTCATAAAAAAGAGTATCAAGTGAGTTAAATTTATCATACAAATTCATTATTTCCAGGATATAAATGGGGTAAGAAAAGTATACTTAAAATAATGTCTTTCTGTCCACAGGTTGGTGTCACCATACACAACAGCAGTTTCAATATTACTAGAATTGTAACCTTCACTCCGTTTTTTATGATCTCAAATAGAAGTAAATACACTTTGGAAGTATCTGAGGAAGGCCAGGAAAAGTGGATTCCCATTGTTTTGCAACAGGTAAACTTATAATGGAACCTATTCCAAGTGTGTCTCTAAGGAAGAAAAATTGGTTTGAACACTCGCTGATGGAAAACATGAGCCATATATAGTGTTCAGTGACAATACCTGAGTATATCATACTTTTTCAATAAACAATCTGTGTTCTTTGCTATTTCTCAAGTGTTGCATTAGAGCATATTGTAAAACAGGTGTCCATTGTAATTGGAATTTTTTATTCTATCACCTTGCATCATAAATATTATGAGAAGAAGACCTCTACAGTATTACATTATGACTGTATTATCTTTCTGTAGTAGCACTGGTGCTTCTGTTCAGTTTAGCAGTGGTATGTGGTAGAGTACTTTGGGTGACCTGGTATGGATGAAGCCATTTTGGTATGGGAAGAAATTGTCTCATGTGGTTAAGTTCAGATAGATCCAAATTGTTCTTCTGGATCTAGTCTCCCTTCTGGTTTTAAGTGATTAATGCATACTTCCTAGAAAGGGATCCCTGGCCCTCAGGCCAAGTGGTGTGAAGGTGGGTTTAGGGCTTTTGTCTGTGCTGCAGAGGTAGAGACTTGCAGACTGGTTGCAGACTGGGTGTGCAGTTTGGCTGTTTGCAGTGCAGTATCATACAATTATGTTGTGCATGTGTGTTGAGTCTTGGGGCCATCATGCCTTTGTCCTGGACATGTAGGAAAAGCAGTGCTTGTTTGGGGTAGTGTTGGAGGTTTCTATACCTGTAAGTGTTATGTAGTGCCTTCTGGGAAGAGTGAAATCTCCCTTTTTCCCTTCCCTTCCAATGAGTCTTGAAGAGAGTATTATCCAAAACAGAGTTTAGCCTAAGAAACAGTGTGTTTGAAGGCCCTGTTAATTTGCTTTAGAATCCTAGAAGTGCAGAATTTTTAAGCTTGGAGAAAATTTCTAAGTTTCTAAGTCCAACCACTAACCTAGCCACTACCATGTTCACCACTAAATTAGATCCCCAAATGCCACATCCACTTTTGAGTATTTCCAGAAATGATGCTTCCACCAATTCCCTGGGCCATCTATTCTAGTGCCAGACTTCCCTTTCAGAGAAGAAATTTTTCCTGGTGGCTAATTTAAATGTCCTCTGGTGCCATCTGAAGCTGTTTCCTTCGGTCCTGATGCTTGGAGACCAGCTCCTACTTTGCTACATCCTCCTTTCAGGCAGTTGCAGAAAGTGATAAGGTGCCCTCTGAGCCTCCTTTTCTCCAGACTAAACAATCCCAGCTCTGTCAGCCACCCCTCCTAGGACTTGTGCTCTAGACCTTCAGCAGCTCAATTGCCCTTCTTTGGACACTCTCCAGCACCTCAGTGTGTCATCATTGTAAATACTCCAAGTGGTTACCAAAAATGCTTGCAAAGTACATTGCAAAATTTAAAAGAATATAAAAGATATTCAGTGAGATTCTTAACCAGATCTTTCTATTACATTTTTGGTACCTTCAGCACATGCTCCTTAGCTGTGCATATTATCTTTAATGATATAGTCATGAGAGACATGCCATTTGAATAGCATTATTTCAGTTACTGAAATTGATATGTTGTTTATTATGATTTTTGTTCAGTGTACATAAAGATGTTTAGAACTTTAAAAGCTGAAGTCAGTTCAGCTTCCCATGATGCTTTGTCATTATTTTCAAAAAAGTTTTCTTGTTTTTACTCAACAATGGACTGTTTGACATAAGCCAATATTTGTTCTGCTTCCTAATATTCTTACATTCCTCTGAACCAAACTTTTGTTTGGCCTTCCGTAGTTTTTGGGTTCTTTACATGCATGATTTCTCATCTAGTTCACTGATAAAGGTCTGTAATGTCAACAGGTTCATGTATAGTATTACAGACAGCTTCATATCTGATTTCTTACTCTTAGAAAATATAGTCAGATAGTATTATTTCTTGTTTTGTGGTTTATATGTGAAATAGCTTTGTTATTAGAATAAACCAAATTATTTACAGGAACTTCTGAAATTTCTGCAAAAACTACTCAAAGGTAGTAGTGGAAATACATTCTACATGTATCATCTGTAGGTTTCCCATGTTGGCTGTTTTATTCTTATGCCTACAGGATTTTGTAGTTTGTTCCACAAATGTCAGTGTGTTTTAGTGTTTCATAATTGTATTAATCTTAGTCTCCTTTCAGTTATAAAGTATCTAGGGAAGACTTTTGAATCTTAGGATCACTCCTAAAAACTTTTGAAAGGTTAGATGTGGCACTTTACCAAATAGAGCAGTACAGGTCAACAGAAGGATCTGTATCCCATTCTAAATCCTGTTTTCATATTGTGTCGGTATTTTTCCCTTTGATAGGCAATCTCTAAAAATCCATGTTGTGACAACCTGGTCTGCCAGGGTTGTTCTTTTGCAATTCAGTTGCCTAATCCAATATGTTATTCATCTCTTCTAAATGTCAGTAGTGTCAAGTCTCTATTGGTCTGTCTTTGGTCTCCCTGTTCTTAATCCAGAGCAGAGCTTGCTTCCAGGAGCAAGTTTCCCTCTGATCCTCTTGCTGAGATAGGGAGATCTGCTATTCTGCAAATTTTTTATTTCTCACATAACTGTCTTACATTAGGTTGATCTTCAAAAAACTAAGCAGCTTGCTGAAATCTTAGTGCATATTTTGGCTTGCTCCTTTCTCCCCTTATTCTATTTTTTTTCAGTTTAAGTTAAGCAGAGCCTTTCCTACTGCTCTTTCTTTTTTTTAATACACTCTTCTTTCTTAGTGACAGATAACGTGTCTTTTCAGGAAAAAAGACAGTTCTTATGTAGAACCAATCTCCTCTGGGGTATCTTCCATGTCTGTAAAGTAGTAAATATATCAGAAACCTTAATCACTATTTTTAGAAAAATCCATTGTTTTTCGAAGATTGCAATAGAACTTGTTGGACAGTGATTAGTGCATAGTGGCATGCTAAGGACAGTCCTTTGAATTATATGTAGTGCAGGGCAGTTGATCAACATATATCCTTAGAGAAAGATGACATTGGTGAAGACTGTTCATAAGACCACTGCTAAATATAAATTAAAGATCCCACTGTGGAAGCAAAATTGGATAAATATAACATCTAGCGAAGTACTTAGCAAGTGTGTGGTAAAAGGCTTGAAAACAATATCATTATGTGACACAATCTGGCTAAAGTCTACTACAAAAATTAATTTTTCAGTCCTCTGTAGTTGATTCTGTAACGTCTTGTTTAGCCAATCCTTTTTACTTATTTTGGTTTGGATTTTAACTTTCATTTGTTGTTGACTGATTCTCCTTGAATTTCATCTGGGCTCAATTAATTCCACATTGTGACTTAGTTGCTATGTTTTATGCTAGTTTACAACACAATTTAAATTTCCTTTGTCTGTGGGATACATGTTGATGTAAATAACACCTTCAGTCTTACAGTTTAACTATATTTTTTTCCTTTGTCTTCCTGCTTCCTGTGGTGTGAGAAACAATGGGAAAGGGAACTTAGTGGCATGGTAAGTTGGTGAACTAGTCTTTCACCACTGAAGAATTAATTCTAGGATTCAGATGCAATTAAATATGGACATCTCATTTCTTAAACTATGCTAGAGAAAGGTGTTTCTAAAATTTTGGATGCTGCATGTCAACAGTTTGAAATAGAGGAGAGATGGTCTATCTAAACAGACCTTGGCTGTTGATAGCTGAGAGTTACTGTTGGTCATAGCTTATACTTGTGGGATGACTCTATTAATTAGTTAGAGACTTTTCCTTAGTTACAATTTAAACTTTTTGTCTTCTCTGCCTCCTGGTTGTCTCCATTTAGCAAATAAACTATTGAAGAGAGAGTATCTGTGAGATTTTTTTAATCTGTAATGGTTATGATTTCAGTTATGAATGTGAATAGGAGAACATGCTCTCTGATACAGCTTCCTGATGCTCCATACTGTATTTATGTATGTTTCATACCCACATACATATGTGTGTATGTGTACTTTTAAATATATATGAAGCACTTTTAAAAGAAGAACTGCTAGTAGCTGATGTCCTGTGTACTGAAGTTACTATGGGGTAGCATTTATGCTGATATCCATTTTTGTCATTCCTTGGCACTGTAACAATGATTTGAAATTTATTCTTATTTGGAAAAGGATCTGCTAATGGCAGAACAGTTTTGTCTTTTTTTTTTTAACAAACTTGACATTTGAAGTTATTTTACACTCTGGATTTTATGTAATTTATCCATTTTAAATGTACTTCTTTGTGTGAGTATGGAGTCTTACTGTTTTCTTTTTAGCTCCTTAACTCCTCACTTTCTTCACTGTAGTCTGAATTATTTCTTTACTTCCTTTCAGTTATATTGTATTCAGGTAAGTAATTACTTTAGGTTTTTAAATAGGGTTTCTGATCCAAATTGATAGACTTTTGGGTAGAATTTAGTAGATGAATTTTGGGCTAATGTGAATGGCATTTAATATCTCATTTGTATTCTCACTTTGAAATTTCTCATTTTTCTTTTCTAGTGCATTCCCTTTTGGCCTGAAAATGATGCCAACAAACTGCTTGTTAGAGTTGAAAATTCTGATCTCCCTCCAAAGAAGATAAATTTTGATCAACAAGAAAACTGTCTTCTACTACATTTGGACAATAAGGTAATGTGTTGCCTTCAGGAGTCAGGTAAAATAATATAAATCACTGTTTCATTTTCATTCTCAAAACTTTATTTTCCCATGCAATCAAGTATTGCAAAACCTTAGCTGAGGAAAACATTATGTTTATGCAAATGTTCTCATGCTCACTTTTTTGTGTGTGTACACACAGATAGAAGTAGGTATTCTGTTTTAGGTGGTTCTCTGGGAAGCAGTTCTACAGAAGCTAAAACACAGTTTGTTTTACAAGTATTCTTTCTGAGAAGTATTTATATTAGTTGTAAAGTAACATTAAGGTGCTCTGAAAAGTACCTTTGACTCCACTAAATTTATATTGCAGGTAGTCTCATCTAGCAGTAGTTTTTAAGTACATGAGCAGTTTTAGTAGTATAATGTTTTTGAGGACATGAATATGTAAGATTGTGTAAGGAAGATTCCTCTACTACCAGCCTAACTTTTCACGGTATAGAACTCCTGCATAGTTTTAATTACTAAGTGCTGTACCTGCTACCTAGTATTTAGATCAAGGAAGTATTTTGAATATAGGGTAAAATGGCTAGTTTTACTGTATGGTAGTTTCATCTTATGATGAGAGAAGATGTTTTTTGAAATACTTAAATTACATTTGCTTTGCTGGAAATCCATGCCACTCTTATTTACTCTGTAATTTTTACAACTGATAGCTTGGAGGAATTGCAGTGGATGTTAATCTGACTGAACATTCTACAGTGATTACCTTTTCTAATTACCATGATGGTGCAGCTCCATTTCTGTTGATAAACCATACTAAAGAGGAAATTATTGAGTATGGACAAAGGTATGTATTTTAGCTTTAGTGTGGATGTTTGCATAGAGACGTGAACTATAATTTCATGTATTGTAAGCATGCATTCTCTAAAAGCCTCTATTTTAAAGAAATGGCTTTCTAATTTTGTCAGAGCACCCAAAAATCTCTTGCTTGGCAAAGTGAAGATAATGAATTGTTAGCTATGTTGTATAGTGCTAGGTATATAGTGAGATGTTTTGTGATGTCTCTTCATATGAATTTTGTGACCTTGACATCTACAATCCTGGTGGGGGCAAAGGATTTGCTTTTCTGGAACTGTACAGGTGCTGACAGTGCTGAATAAGTAATAAAGGAGGTTTAACTGAAAGAATGGGTTAAAGTTACATGAGATATGAGGGAATGTACTGAAAAATGAGAGGTAGTTACATAATTTTTGTCAAGTCAGGCCAAATCTAAGATAATTTTAACAAATACTAGTTTTCTGCAATCAGTGAATATTTAATTCTGCACCTGCACAGTTCTGTGCATCTACGTGTTCTGTTCTCGAGCAGTAATATTTTGTAATGCTTTGCCACTGTATGCAGATACTGTGCAGTCCTGAGAAGTGTATACTTGTAGCATTCTTGAACTGCTTCTTTTTAAAAGCCAGGCAGCCTCTACTCTTTTTCCCTTCAGTCAGAGCAGTGTTGTTTAAAGATTGTTACTTGGAAAGTGGAAGAGCTGCTACAAATATATTTTGCTTCCTGTTTGTCTGAAGAATATGATTGTTTGGTTTGGTCTTTCTCTGTAAAGATAAGTAATTTTTATCTTGCAATCTTTTTAGATGAA
This sequence comes from Pardalotus punctatus, assembly GCA_013400915.1. Classification (NCBI taxonomy): domain Eukaryota; kingdom Metazoa; phylum Chordata; class Aves; order Passeriformes; family Pardalotidae; genus Pardalotus; species Pardalotus punctatus. The sequence continues at coordinate 56,308 of VZTX01029098.1, read as the reverse complement.
TTGTGGGTATGCCTACTGTCAATTTAATTAGAGTACAATATTTCAATTGGAAGGGCCTACAATGATTTTTTGGTCCAACTGCCTGACCACTTCAGGTCTGATCAAAAGTTAAAGCATGTTAATAAGGGTATTGTCCAAATCAAGGGCTTGGGGCATCTCCTGCCTATCAAGAAAGCCTGTTCCAATGTTTTGAAAGAAAATCTTCCTGATGTCCAGTCTAAACCTCCCATGACACAGCCTGGACACAAGGGAATGGTTCAAATCACTGGATCCTAGCAAGAAGAGATCAGCATTATGCACTTCCTCTCCTGGGGTAGCCTCCTTTCAGAGAGCTGTAGAAGACAAATCTTCCAGCTTTTCACTGTATGGGGGGGGAATGGAGTTTAAAAGACATTTGTCTGAAAATGTTAATCACAAAGGAGGAAGAAAATGAGTATTTAAAATCTACTGTATATACTTTTATTTTTAAAGTATATGCATGTATTTTGAAGCATAAATCCTTGTTCTTAGTACTGTTCTGAGAATGGCTTTGTGCTTATTTTTTCGTACATAATATTATTTTTGTTTTCATAGTTAGTGTTCTTGTAGAAATGCTAGAATGCAAAGGCCTGACACAAAATACTCATTGGCATTTGAATTCAAAATTACTTTGTTCTAGCTCCCTCACTGAATTGGAAGACTGCCTTCAGCCAAATAAGGCAGTACTGTATACTTGGGCAGACCCAACAGGATCTAGGAAATTGAAATGGAGATGTGGAAATAGAATTGAGGAAATTGCCCCAAAAGAGGTATGTTTTTTATCAAAATCTCTTTTTAATAGTGTCAAATTTTTTATTTATATGTCTGTTCATCAGTGTATGTCTGAAACTCCATATTTAATGAGTATGATCACCAGTCTCATATATGAGTTTCAAACACAGAACAGTAGCAGCATTTTGTTTGCTAGAACTTGTGGCACTAAGCATTGTTTCAGTTGAAAAGTGTCTGTGTGTGGTGAGAGGCTGTCATAAAACTTTGTAATTAATTATTTTCCTGTACCTCAAAAAAAAGTCTTCCATTGTTGTGCTAAGACTGTTGTATCTTTTTGTGGAGTAGAATGATTAATAGAATTGTAAAAACTTTTCCTCTCTTGTTTGTAGGACAAAATGGAAATACTCAGTGTGGATTCTAGAAAAGCAGTCTATTTAATGTCATTCTATGAAGGTTTGCAGCGTATTGTTCTGATCACTGAAGATGAGAATGTATTTAAATTGACGTATGAAAGTGTAAAAGCAGAACTAGCTGAACAAGAAATTGTTCTGTCTTTGCAAGATGTTGGAATTTCATTGGTTGATAATTATACAAAACAAGAGGTGTCCTACATTGGAATTACAAGGTAACTTGCTTTGTGTGCAACAATCTGAAATGTTTAACTTCAGGTATTTTCACTCTGTGAATTTCATTTTGGTTTGCCATGGAAGAGGAAAAAGAGGTCTGAGTTAATAACATTCCATCCTAATCACTTTATTTGCCTGCTGCCAAGGGAAATGTTTTCACTTTGTTTCATACTAATGCATATGTTTTCTGTATTTAGATGTATATGGTTTTAGAACATGTGTTAGAAACTCTGTGTGGCAGACTTCTCAATACATTAACAGAAGTATTTCCTTATAGTTAGAGAAATTATAATAGAGATTTAAGGAGTAAGGTCTGTGGGTAGTTTGTGTCAGTGTATCTTCACTACAGAAACAATTACTGAATTCTGTGTTGGAAATTTTGATGCAAAAGCTTGTAGGTCTCTTTAGTTTTAATTGATTAATTATGGTCGTCTAGGGCTCTAATGCTTGGGTTTCCTACTATAAAATTTCAGAGGGAAGCAGAAAAGAAATTATGTAGTACATCAGAAATGTGTGCTATTATGCATTTGAACAGGGGCTCTTTAGAATCCTCAAGGGACACTTGCATATAATTGCCATAATCCACACACTTCTGTATATTCACAGTCATGAGGTTGACAGAGTGAGAGGTGTTTTTTCTTGATTAGTTCTTTGCACTTCACTGCAAAACAAACAAGCATAAACTTCACGTATGCTTCGCATAGTCAAGTCTATCATTTACTAAGGAAATTCCAGTCCTTGCCTTCACCTGAGAAACTGTGCTCTGATATTTAGACAGTGGAAACACTCCATTAAAAGTGGCAGCTAGTTGCCTAGATTCACAGTGGTCTTGAGATTTCACTAAATTGGTTTTTCTTTGGAAGCATTCATCCATAGTCATTAGTTTAGCAGTGCTTGTAGTTGGTATTGTTTCCTTGTCAAACCCTGATGGGATGTCAAACTGCTGGAAAATGCATGGCAGTACTATTGAAATTGAGCTTCCTTTTTTTTTAGGAACAGCAAAAGAAAAAAACCCCAAAAACAAAAGCAAAAAAAGCACGGGGAAAAAAAAGGAGAAAGTCCCAGCAATCAAGACAGTACTCTTAATAGCTGGGTTTTTTTGTTGTTTTAAACTTTAGCTTACTTTTTTTTTTGCCATTGATGTGTCTCAACACAGATGTAGCTAAAAGAAGTTTGGTGGCTGTGTCTGGAAAGCTGCGTATTTGTAGGCTATAGAGTAATTTGTGGAAAGCAGTACTTTCCACCTGCCTCATAATGTTGGTTTGTGCCCTGTTTTGTGCCTTAAGTTTGATTATAAGGTGAAATCAGACATCAGAGCTTCTCACAGAAGCAATGGAAAAAAGTCTAATGGCTTTTAATGTTGATTAATTATGTGCATTAATAAAAGTGAGAGACAGAAGAAAGGGTAGCATTTTAACAAAACCGAACAAGCAACAAACCCAAAACTTCCACCATAAAATCAGTAGAGGAAACATGTAAACCAAAATCACCACCTGTTGATTAATGTGGAAGCACTAAATAAACAAGCTATCAAAAATAAGATGCAGTGCAGGGGGCATTTTGTCTTGACTTTTTTGTAATTTGTATTTGTAGTAGATTCAAAATGCCAAAATAAATGCAGGAATATATGCAGAAAACTACATTGAAATTGTAGAGTAATGGATGGCAGTACCATTGAAATGGAGCTTCCTTGAACATCGTTACATAGCCATCTTCATCAAAATGAGGAGTTACACAGGCTGTTTGTCATATTGGAGAGACTGGCTTCTGCTTAGTACCAAGAAGGTGGTGGGTGATTTGGGCCACTTCTGTTTGCTACAGTAGGGCTTTGTTGTGGTTTTTCATTCTCTAGTTACAGCTATTAAAAGTCACACTAAAGTAGGCAAAACTTATTTTCAAAAAGCTAATCCTTCTCTTTTGGTCCTTTGTTTTGTTTTCAAAGTTCTGATGTGGTTTGGGAGACAAAACCCAAGAAGAAGTCAAGATGGAGACCGATGAGTGTTAAGCAAATTGATAAATTAGAACAAGAATTCAGAGATTACAGTGAGCTAAGTCCTTCAGAAAATAAGATTGTTGAGTTGGAATCGAATGTTTTGGTAATATTGATAGTTCTCTATTTCTATTGCTTATATGTATGCACAAGAAGATAATTGTGAAATTTGAGATGATCGATTTAACCTACTCCATTCGAAAACCCTTCTCTATCTAGGTCTTAAAAAAACACAGAAAAAAAATCCACAAACTTTGGAAATGGTGCTATAGATTTTTTGTTCTTAATGCCTAACTTTGAAATTGAGGTGTTACATTTTTGTAGGTCATGGTACCAAATATGCATAAAACTACTGTAAGGAAGCTTTGCATTTGGTTCATATATTATACCAGTAAATGTGTTAATTTGGGGTTTGTTTGTTTTAGCCTAAAATCTTGTATTTTATAAAATGGCTTGTTGTGGAATGACTTAGCTGTCATTCAACCCCATACAATAGAAAAAATAATTTCGGAAATTATTCTGGAATGTGGAAGCACATTATGCTCCAAAATCTCAGTCCTTGTCTATGGATAAATTCTAGAGACACCTTAGAAATGTGCTGTAGGAAAATAAACATTGGATAAGTAAATGATCCAATTTTTATCTCAGTCCTAGTCCATTACACTATTCAGCTTTTCCTCTAGATACCTATATATTAAATGATAGTAACCCTCAAATAATGCAGTATTTTGTAGTTTTATTTCTATTGAAATTTATGGCAAAATTTGTTTGCTTAAAATAAATTTATTGCATCTAACTTAAAAGCTGCAGAACTTTTACTGCTGAGCTTTACAATATTGGTGAACAATGTAAATTTTTAAGTCTATTATAGAAAGCAGGATTTTAAAACACTCAGCATACTAAATTTTCTTTAATAATGCAATAGGTATGTTTAACTCCTAATGGAATGAACATGAAAATTCAACAGCCAAATGAGATTCCTATCAGAAGAAATTATCTGCCAGCTTTAAAAGTAGAATACAGTTCATCTGCACATCAGAAGTCTTTCAGAATTCAAATTTACAGGATACAGGTGAGTCATATCAAAAAATACTGAGTTATTTATTCAGAAAAAAACAACTTTTATGGAAACTTGGGTTCATTTCCAGAATTGTTTGGATTTTTCATATTTTCAGTTTAACTGTAATCATTGGCTCTTACATCAGTGCTTTTCAATCTTCGAAAATACTACTTAAATGCTTCTTGGAAAAAAAGGAAGACAGCCATGACTGTTCAGAAAAAAAAAATTTGCTATTTGTTTTCCTTTCTTTTTCTTGAAGCATTTCCGTATAACAAGCAAAGAGAGAGGTAAAATTTCTTGTCTTGCTGTGCTCAAGGTTTTAAAAACTAATCCTTTGCAAAAATTTTGTGGATCATTTATTACTACCAATTTAAAGAAGCTTTTCTAAATTATTTGAATTGGATTATTAAATTTTGAAAATAGATACATTTTAAGTACAATAGTGGCTTTTTTCTGTTTTTGAATTGGTGGCAGGCTACAGGTAATGATCATAATGCTAGAGTTTGTCCTGAGTTTAAAATATTTCACTATTGAAATGCTAATGTGCTGCACCTTGTCCTGTCCTTACCCCTACTAGATACAAAACCAGATTCCTGGAGCCATATTTCCCTTTGTGTTCTATCCTATTAAACCTCCAAAGTCCATCACCTTGGATTCAGGTTTGTTGTAGTTTAACGTAATTCTTCCTTTTAAAATGACAAGATAATGTGCTTGTACTGAAGTTAGCCATTTTATCAGGTTTATCACTTCTATCAGGTGAAGTCTGCATGAGCTTTCTGACTACAACTAACACAAATACTAGTGTTAGAAGTAAGGAAGCGGTTATCTCTACAAAGAAGATATACAGAAAACCATTTCAACAATTAACAGTCAGAAGAAAAGGAAATGTCTTTTATTTGTCACTATCATACCTTTTAAGAGCCTCTTTTTGACACCTTAATTCATTGCTTTTGAGGAACATAAACATGAAAGTTTTATTTGAATCAAGCTTAAAATGAGGTTTTGTGTTCAGACTACAACTAAAATTCAATGCTGACTAATATATGAGAAGACTTGTCTGTTCATAAGATAAGTCTTGTTAATCTTGATGGTAGTGTTGCACTGTTTCTGTGCTACTTGTATTTGGAGTTCTGGGGTGATGAGGATTCACTTGTCATCTTTAGTCTTCCACTATTTCCTTACTGCTCCAGTATCTTAATTGTGTAATGCATGGCCTGGTAACCTTTCTGAAGTAATCTTAACTAGTAAGGAAAGAAATGTGCATAAACACAAAGTTAAGTGAGGCACCATTTATAAGCTCTGAAAATGGCAAATTATATTTTGTCTGGTTTTTTATGTAGCCTTCTCTGTTGCTTGGAGCATAGAGCTCAATGTCACTACAAAACTATGTGATGAACTGCCATCTTTCATTAATTTTTTTCACACCCAAGTCACTTGGAAAGCCTTAGTAATACCAAAAGGGATTCTGGATTGAGTCAAAGAATATTGCTTGCAGTTTTTTACAGAAACTAGTAGAATGTCAGTTTTTCATTCTAATTAGGATCAATTTTAAGCTACAGTGCATGAACCTGCAGAATTCTTCGTTGTTTAGTTTCTATTTTTGTATCAGCCATTGGAAATACTTATTCCATGACTAAAGAAATTACATATATCTAAGATTATATCAATATTACTTTGCTTTTAAATGAAAAGGATGCATTTTCAGAGATCAGTGAAATAGCATTTTGGTGTTCCATTTCATCCTTGTCTTCCTATTACTTTCTGTTCCTGCACTTTTCCTTGTCTTAGTTGGTTGCCAGTCATATCCATTATGTAATCCTGTTGTACAGGATTGAGAAAAGCCTGAATGTATATGACATTTTCATAATAAAACTATAAAGTTATATATATCATGTAACTGTATATGTTGATCTGTTTTTATTTTACAACTTCATAGCACCAAAACCATTTACTGATGTCAGTATTGTCATGAGAACTGCAGGACACTCACAGATATCTCATATTAAGTAAGTATTTTGACATGTTCCATCTCTATTGCTATTGATTGCATTTAATCAGTCTTTAAAATAAAAATTATTATAGAGGCAATCATAATGAATGGTAATTTTGACACAAACTCAGTCTTGGAAACTCAGAGCACATAAACAGAGATGAAAGCTCAGTGTCCTTTATTATCCACATAATTGAATACTAAGGCAAGGATTTTTAGATGTCTTTCTAATGCAGATCTTTAGTCTAATTTAGGAAAAAAATCTACATATAGTGGTGCTATATACAGTGTTAAATGCTGCTACGTGTTTAAAATGGTTCTGGTTACTTGGAAATGTGTTTATCTTGCACCTGTGTGGGAAGTCTTCTTTTCACCAGTAATGATGAATCCCTCAAAAAACCCCAAAACAAACAAAAAGAGAAAACCAACAACAAAATACAAACACACAAAAAACAACCCCCCCAAAACCTGCCAAACCCCCAAAACAAACAAAAAACCCACACCAAAAAAAACCACCAAAACCTGTTCCTGAAGTAATATGTAAGTGGTCTAAATAACCCATACTAAGTTTTAAGTGTTTCACATTTTTATAGAGCACCTTGATAATTATTTTTTGTTTTAATTTTTCAGATATTTTAAGGTCCTGATTCAAGAGATGGATCTCAGATTAGATCTTGGCTTCCTGTATGCGCTTGCTGAATTCTTTACACAGACTGATGTGCCAAGTGACCAAGAGGTAGAAAGCTTTTGTTGTTTCAAGATAAATAGACTTTAAATTTATAATTATTCAGCTTGTATTGAAAAAAAAAATTCTGTGTCCATAACCATGGTTAATTGCTATATATCTGGGAATAATAGGAAGCTATGATGTTTTTAATTACTGTTGCCTGAGACAGATAGTAGACTCTTTCCTTTATGCTCATGTTGCATGCTATGCGAAGAAGGCTTTAAAGCTTATGGTATAGGGAAAATGAGAGGAGTTTGTACATAGGAAAGTGTAAGCAGTATTAGTCAATATATTGTATCAGTGACAGATGAGCAGTAGTTTTATGAACACCAAATTTTGACATAATATTTTTTTGAAATGCATTTACAGCTACAACTTTTCAAAAAGGATGTTGAATCCCTTCAAGAAGAACTGATGAGTGTGTCGTCAATGGATACATCACAAATCAGCTTGTATGAATACTTCCATATCTCTCCAATTAAGGTATTCCTTTTTCACATTATAGACTAAGTTTGCTCTCTGAAAATTTTTTGTCTCATGCAGGATAGTAGGCACTGCAAAGAAGAAAGATTGAAACGGCTGATAAAAAAAAAGCTCCAGGAAAGTACTTCCATTGTTACCGCTAACTTACTGTTACATTCCTATGACTTTCTTTATAATGAGTAGTTTTCTTCTTTTTATTATTATGCGGAATGCTCTGGTTTGTGTGCAAACAGTGTGTTACGGATTGGAGAATGAAGTAATTTCTAAAAAATATACACAGCCAGGGTAGGAGATTAATATGTAGCTGACATTGTTACAGCTGTGGTAGGACTTTATAGGCTCTGTAACAGTTCTTAAGGGAATCTCCCCTCCATCCCATGGGAAGTAGATCAAAGAATGATTTGAGTTTCACCCCTTTGCAGTATCTTGTGAGATCTTAGAAATTATATTTGACAAGAAAAATTGCATGGAGGAAATAGGATGGAATAAATGGGCTTGAGGTTTTAGTAAAAGATTAATATTTAATTGTTATGAATTGAGTGACAATGATTCTGCCAGGTGAGCTATGTATCACTGAAATAAGCTACAGTTAAGCTCTGTTATAACATAATGAACGGTGTGTGATATTGTCTTCAGAAAATCAGAAACAGGCATAACTTCTTTTAATATGATTTTGAAAACTGCTGGATAGATTTGTGCCATTTTGTGCCATGGTAGAGCTGTTTGAGCAATTTTCCTGAATGTTGTTCTGTTTTTATACTGTAACCTTAATTTCTGTGAATCAAATGCTTTGATTATTTCAGGTGTGCACCGGTGGGATTTTTCCTGTATGCATATTCCAGTAGTTATTTAGCACCTGCAAGACTTGTGTTAGTAATTATTTGTTTTCAGCCATTTATGTTACATTCTTGCTTGGACACTATGCTGTGTTATCATTTTCTGTCTGCTTTGATTTTGGGTATAACTTAGTGAAAACTAAATCTTTTAAAAATTAATAACCTAAATAAATTGAATAACCTAAATTACAGCTAAAAGAATCTGGAGACCTTCTCTGAAAACATAAGTAAGCAGTTTCAAGTTCTTGTTTATTAAAGGTAGTTTAAACTGTTCACTTTGGATTTAAATGTCAATGGGGTTTTCTTGGCCTATGTGGTGTATTTGTTACAAAGTCAGACTGGTTTCAGTCAAACTAAAGATGTCATTACTCAATTTTGAAATCATCTAAGAGATTATAAAGATAGAAGTATTCTTCTAATAACTAACCATGTTATTTCCCAATCTTCTTTTTATTCTTCAGTTGCACTTAAGCTTTTCACTCAGTACGGGTGGAGAAGATAGTAACAAAGAAGAAAGAAAGAATGAATTGATACCACTTCAGTCCTTGAATCTCCTGCTGAAGAGTATAGGGGCCACCCTTACAGATGTACAAGATATTGTCTTTAAGTAGGTTAAGAATATGAATGTAAAAATCACTCACAAAGATTATACCAATATTATATATGTGAGGTTTTATTTTGCTCTGCATAGTAAGGATTTGCTTCTTCTCTTTTCTCGTTTTTTAGGTTGGCCTTCTTTGAGCTCAGGTATCACTTCTGTACTACACAGCAGCTCCAATCAGCAGTTGTTAGGCATTATTCAAAACAGGTAAATAAGTGTCAATATTCCAATAAATTTATATTTTGAAAGTGCTACTATTGCACTTTGATTCTATGAAATGAAATAAATCCTTTGTACACATACAAGCGAATTACTCATTAATTTATTTTTATTGCCCTACCAAGTGGCATGGATAACAAAGAAGCTTGCTGGAATAGATGTGGGAAGCAAACACAATGCAGCTCTGATAAAACATAATTGGCATTAAAATAATAATGCATTTTCTCGGGCATTAGTACTATATGAATTATGGTTCCTTCTTGGCTTTTGTGTACTTTTAAAAGTCCAGTCATCCAGTGGAGAGAATCCAACACAAATGCTTTTGCATACAGAATTGGCCCTCTTCTATCCATCCATCATTAATAATAAAGGATTCTTTGGATATTTTAAAGGAGAAAAACCTATCCAGGATTTTAACTGAGGAATGAGTTATCTCTTTTGTCTGGAGCCTTACTTTTCCCAGAGGAAAGATTTGATATTTAGGAGATGTGCAACCTTTTTCTTCTTTTGTATCAAATTGCACTTCACATAGATGTGGTTACAACATTTTGCAGTGACAATCAACAAAATTTTCTCAGCATATGCAAACAGACCAAAGTTTGTCCTGTAGTATGAGAGAAATGTAGGTAATGTGTTTGCTTTGTAAAAACTCAGTAACTTTAATGACAGTTATTACTGAAATGCTTTTAAGTACTGCTGTATCTTAGCTGACTTAATATGGTTTACTCACTGATTTTCTCATCTTTTTAGTATAACTACTACTTTTCCAAACAATTTTGAGGTTTCTATATTAAACTCCTGTTTCTTTCACTGTTTTAATCTGAGATACTACACTATTTGCCTATGTTTCAGTGTAATTTAGGAAATATTTTCACTAATAGGTACTTTTGTTTTAGGCTATTAAACAGATGTATGTTCTTATTCTTGGCCTTGATGTGTTGGGTAATCCATTTGGATTCATAAGAGGCTTGTCTGAAGGAGTAGAAGCTTTCTTCTATGAACCTTACCAGGTAAAATTCTCTGCTGCCCTTTGTGAAATGTAGCACAGGTAGATAGAAACGAGATTGTGTTGAAGATCTATATTGATACGTTTGGTTTTCAATTTAGATTTGCAATTGAAAATTTCAAGTGAAAATGCCTGGAAAACTCAAGGGAGATAAAAAGGACAGAGAAGTCCATTTCACTTAACTGACAAAAGGCCATTCCTTATGGTTCTTATTTTGAAATTAATCTTACCATTTTTCCATTGTCCTTAAAATAAGCAGACTTCAGAAAATTAATTAGTATTCTAAAATAGTCTTTATTTCTGTCACAGGAGCTTTTGTGGGTGCTTTCACATTTTATCACTCAGTGTCATCCTGTTGTTCTCTTTGTTACATATAAATCCCAATAAAAATGTAAGATTTAAAATATATATGATGCATACTATTCAAAGCTCATCATAAAGGTGTACTTTTTTTTCTCATAGGGAGCCATCCAAGGACCTGAGGAATTTGTAGAAGGAATGGCGCTAGGACTTAAAGCACTGGTAGGGGGAGCTGTTGGTAAGTTTCAGCATTGTGATGGTCGTTTGCTTAATAGTAAAAAATAGATGTGAGTATTTGGAAATTGCGTTGGAATTTTAATTTGGTTTGTGTTCTGATAGGTGGATTAGCAGGAGCTGCCTCAAGAATCACAGGTGCTATGGCAAAAGGAGTAGCTGCAATAACTATGGATGAGGATTACCAGCAAAAAAGGAGAGAAGCCATGAATAAACAACCCACTGGTCTGAGAGAGGGTATCACTCGTGGTGGAAAAGGATTAGTTTCTGTAAGGAGGAAAACTAAAATTAATTAATTTTATGCAGGCAGGAGTAGCAGATGCTTGTTGTATTCACCAGGGAGTTGTTAATTTTCAGGGGTTTTTTAGTTAGATTTTTGTTACTTGTTTAATTCTGGTTTTGCAGATATATAGCTACAACTGATTGATTGTTTTAAAGAAAAATACAAGAGCATAGAAAAGAAGGTAGAAACTGTGAAGCAGGTGCCTCTAATTCTCTTAGCTTGTAGTGTATTCTAGAATACTTCCAACATATGTACTTTGAGGCTATTCACCAATTAAGTAGAAAGAAAAATGTCAAAAATTAAAAATACTATCTGGAAGCATATCTGTAATGTCTGTTTTATTTATCTTGGTAGGGTTTTGTCAGTGGCATAACAGGAATAGTTACAAAACCAATAAGAGGTAAGTTTGGGTCTTGATGCATTAACTGTTCACATGATGGCAAAGTCTTGATATTTGATGAGACATTGTAAATCAGAGTTATAAAACACTTTAGCAAGATTTTATATTCCTGCAGATTTATAATTTAAATCTTCTACATGAACTTTACATGGAGACTACATAGTTATATATCAAATAAGATTTGTAATTAAATGGTAATAAAATTTGCTAAGATTTTAAGAAAATCTCTGTGTTTTATAATGATTTACTGCTTTTAATACTTTTAGGAGCTCAGGAAGAAGGAGCAGCTGGTTTTTTCAAAGGTATTGGAAAAGGCTTAGTGGGAGCAGTAGCTAGGCCCACTGGTGGAATCATAGATATGGCAAGCAGCACATTCCAGGGTATTAAAAAGTAAGTAGAATAAGTGTACAGAATACCATATGGCATGAAACAGACAATAGTAGTACTAGCAGGATGTTGTGTCTTTGTGTCACTTCTGTGTTATTTATCTAATAAATAGGTGACTTTAAAAATAAATACACAGTTGATAGCATTTGAAAAACACAGACACAAATCGCAGGTATTTCTAGCATTACTGAAAAAACTAGTTTAAAAATCTCAGAGATCAGACTTCCTTCAACTGATGATTTTTAGCTTTTACCCCAAATAAGCAGGAAAAAATGGACTTCTCAGATGAATCAAAAGTTACCTTATGAATTATTACTACTGTATGAGTTCCAAGACCATCCGATAATGCCAGTCTGAGAACCATGTTAAGAGTGCATTTAAATACTATGATAGTCTCACTTTAATAAATTCATTGCTGAAGATTTTCTCACAGTGTTATGTGCAAGAAGCAGGAGGCAGTGTTTTAAAGGGTAACCTTGAATACAGTTGTTCAGTGGCCCTGTTCTTAGTGGGTTTGATAACTTCTGCTACCATAAGAATGCCAGGCTCTTTTAAAGTTTTCCTGTTTAATCTCCTTAGCAGAAAAATGCAAGAAAAATATCAATGTGAAAGTTCTATATGGTACAGTTGTCTTTAATTTTGAAGTTCTGAAGTGCAGTAATTAGACACTAATTAAGTATTTGCAGGCATGTGCTGCACTGTGCCATATAATTTGCAGATAGTGGATCTCTAAAATAGATTTCTGAGCTTTTTACTGTTTCATATAACGTCTTTTCTCTGCAAAAGTGCGTATACAGGCAAATGCAGTTATACTTGAATTTAATTAGTATACAAAATAATTTAGTTCCTTGGCTAAATATTACAGTTGAGTAGAGATATTGACATGCATCTTAAATTTTCTGCTTTGTCAGAGTTGCAGATTCATCAGAAGATGTGATAAGCTTGCGCCCACCTCGCTTCTTTGGTGAAGATGGAGTTATTAGACCTTACAGATTAAGAGATGGAACTGGAAGTCAAATGTTACAGGTGAAGAAAATGAAAAATTATTTGACATACATTTAAACTCATCTTACGTAGAAATAAATACTTCAGAATTTCCCACTTGTTAAATTCACATTCACCTCTTAGTAACTTAATAGTCAAGAAGTTTCATTTAGTTTCTTAGGCATATGATCACATTGGGGATTTGGTGGCTGTGATACAACTTTTGAGGAAGACACCATAAAGTACCTCAGTATATTTATAAAAGTTCATATAAGACACGGGGCATTTTGAAAGAAGAAGAAGGTTTATATGTGGAAATTAAATTTTTATGCCTTTAATTTTTTTTTTCTTTGTTGTTAAAGGTGTTGATAATATATATAGTTTCTTCAGTAATTTTATAACACACAGTTTAAACAGTGACTTTTAAGTCTCTATTTTATGTAAAATGACATTTTAAATACACTTAGGAATAGTTGTATTTATGTCATACTAGAGCCATTTAAAGAACATAAACAATTCTGAAGTGGAATACTGTTTGCAGGAAGTGTATGCTGAACAGCACTTATTCTTTAATGATTCTTCTGCCATTTAAGCAAATTTGACACAAAAAATTTCCCTCAGAAAGGGAAATAATTTCAGTTGTGATGCACACATCTTACTGAGCTTCTGTTTTTTTCCTCTGTTTAAAATAAAATTTCTTTCTAGAAAAGTTCAGCCATAACAGATGAAGTAGTAATTAGTGATTGCATGAATTTAAACAAAATTTTAAAAATACACGTGGAAAGATTCACAGTGTTCCATGAAAATGTCATACAGGAATAACCTTTCTGGGGAAGTAGATAAGAATGAAGTAGCTTTTGGAGAGCATTTTATGACTTATTTTGATTATTGCTGCAGCTATTTGTTCTATGTTGAGTTCCACTCTTGTTGTTTCTGTTTCGCCTGCATTTCATTAATTTGTCTTTCATTTTCTGTTAGAAGAGGATTGACCTGTTGGGGCACCTTAGCTGTGTTCCCTGCCCCATTCACTGGTGATGTAGTTCAGCAGACTGTGAAAGTTCTTTAATAATAAATAGTGTACCTGTGCCTTTCTTGTAATGAGATGGCTTTAACCTGTGCTCTCCAATTTATAACTGGTGTTATAAAGCAGTATTGCCTTAACTAGGGGATAGTTAGAAGCTACTGCTGATGAATGGCATAAATTTCTTACTAGTCTTTATCCTCTTTTCAGTAAGATAATAAATTTCAAAACACCCCCTTTCCTGTTTTAATGTATATTGCTAAAACAAATGCTAGCAAACAACAGAGTCAGCTCTAATGGGCTGACTGTACATTGCTTTTCTTCTTAAATTTGTACATTTTTATATTTTGGGTCTTTTTCTGAGAAACCTTTACAAAATTTTGTCACATAACATGTAATTCTATCTCCTGTGTTTTATGGTTGAGTATAATACCACCACCTTCCATTATCCGACTTAAACATTAAGGTGTGGCCTTGTAAAATGCCGTTGATATTTTGTGATGGGAGCCACTATTTGAAAGTAGCTAAAATTCAAAAGTTGTTAGCTTCATATTAGTTTTTACTATTGATGATTCTAAGGCAGAACTACTCTTGAAGCAATGTTTTTGAAGCTCCAAGCAGAGTAGACGGCTCTCCCAGTAGACAGTGAAATCAGAAAACAGAGATTTATTTTTTTCCCCTGGATATTAAATTCTGGTATAGGATATTTGGTGTCTTAATTTAACCCTTAAGTATACTAATGTTTTTGCTTCTTAATGTTTGTGGTTCTAGAGCTGTTACTTTGTTTTGCATGAGACTCAGCATATTGCATGTCCACTATTTGAAACAGTTTGAATAGAATAATATTTACTTATGGGTGAAAAGATTATTCTCCCCTCTTTGCATACAGGTCTGGTGTCTGGTCCCACTGCAGTCACTGTATTGTAGCTTTTCAACAGATTACAGGATTAGGTTGCAATAAAACTTTTTGGTGATTTAGAGATTGTATATGCTGATCAAAGGAAATAGTTATTTTGTGTGCTCATACTGTGCCCTGAACTAAAATGTTACTTCAGAATTTCTTTGTTTTCTGTGGTTTTATTTTGCTTGAATTAACAAACTTGCCAGGCAAACTAATACTTTTACACTAATACTTCTGCTTTCTTCTTCCCTTACCATGCTTTCAGAAAAGACAGGCCTACAAAGAGTGGACTGTGACTCACAGTAGTAGTGATGATGATGATGACAGTTAGGATAATGTGAATTGTAACAGATATACATGGCCTTTGTCACATTCTTTTGACCTTTAAGTTTTAAATGTTGCTGCTATAATTCCCGCTGAAAAATCGGGATTTTGTGATACTAAATTCTTATTTTTTAAACTGTGAAAAAAAATGTGGGGATAATAAAATGTATGATAATAAGTGCTAAACAAAGAAGCAAATAATATAATAAAAATAGTCTTACAGATAAAACTGGACATTAGGTAAAATAGTATTGAATAATATGAAGAAATAAGTAATACCATGACTTAAGAGTTTATTTCAAGATGTATTTTTATCAGCTGTGTTTAATGTTTTTGCATTTATATAAGTGTTTAACAGGGTTTATTTACAATTGCTTTAAATGTGTTTAGTAAAACTTTACAGAGTTGTACAGTCATTATTGGTGTTAAAATGCTGTTTGACTGTTTTATTCAATTACTATTTCAAAAGTATTTTGTCTGCTTTTCTTCTTAACAATAAACATGTCTAAAGTATATCTAAAATGGATTCATCTGTTCTGTTCCAATATTGTTTCTCATGTTTCCTGGAACTAGGTAGTGTAAGAACACTAAATGGCTTATAAAGATATTTAAAAGATAAAATACATTCATTTTGCAAGAAACATTTAACATAATCTTTTAATTTTTCATTTGTCATTGTTCTACCATAATTTTAAAATATTTATTTAGTGTATCTTTTGGTATCCTTAAACATGTAAAATAACAGTTTCTTTTGTTTTTCATTTTGACTATAAATTATTTGTTTTGTAAGCCCATATTTTTATTTTCATTCCAACAAAAAAAGTAAAAATCTTCCCCAGAACTAAACTCCATGTAAAAACCACAGACAGATGTGAAAAAATACCACTAGTTTTTCAAGACACTGTGTAGTAAAACATGTAATATGCAGAAGTATTTAGATTTTTATTTAGTTAGGCATGGGGGATGAGGGGTAAGTGTCAACATGGGTCCATTACAATTTGGTATTACAAATTCTACCAAATACCTTTACAAGTTACTGATTTCTTTAAAAGATACTTATTCCATATTCACTGGAATGCTTGCACAGTTTTCTCATTCATTTTTGTAGTTTGTTACTAAATTTAAATTTTTGTTGCACTTTTAAAGTATCTTGCAATAGATAATTCTGTACCAGTATTATACGGAGAAATTAATTCATCTGCCAAGATCTGAACAGTTAGAATTGCTCTAAAGCAATTAAAGAACTTCTGAAATGTTTGCATATTTAACAAGGTAATGTTATGTCTTTCATTGTCTGTTGACTTCCAGTTATCAAAATTCTGAGGGAAGAACCATTAAAGTGCATTAAGATTGCTTATTCTGCCACTCTGCATTTGAAAATGGCTGTATAGGCTGATCTCTTGGGCAATTGGCCTTTGCCTTTAATCTCACAGATAAAAGAGGGGACAAACTAAATTTGAGAGATGATTTTAGCTGAAATTGCTGTTATTTATTATTGCTGCAGGTCATGTGTTGGTATTTGTTTTGTCATGCTGTCACCTGAAAAGGATGCCTTGCAGAAATTGATGAAAGGCTGCACTGCAATGTGTTACGGCCTGAAACATTGTGGGAATTATTTTGAATGTTTCAGGTGCAAATGGATCTCCCATATTTCTTTGAAGAACATAGGAAATAATTTTGATCTTCAGTTCTGAAAAAAAGACATGCCATGTCAAAAAGTTGAGGAAATTTTGATGTATAACATTAGGGAAAGGTTACTGTGACATTTTATTAACTTTACTGGGTTTTGAAAATCTGGGATAATGTTACCTAACATTATCCTTTTCCTTTGTGCTGTTTTAGTGCAATTTCTTTTTTTATCCTATAAAATCGTTTTTATTCTGTAATGACCAGTCTTACTAGAAAGTATATGGCAATTTTATAAAAAAAACATATTTCTTCTTCATTCTAAAACAGCTTTAGAAGTGTCATAATTTTTTGACCAAAAATTGACCTAACATTTAAAAATTTTAACTTAAAATCCTACAAGTTTATGCAGACCATGGAGGTAAAATTAAGCATAAATGATAGTACTTCTGGGTCAGATATTCTTAAATCAAGTTACACTGCAGTGTAACTGAAAAGAGTTCTTTCTTTACTCACTAGATTAAAAGTTGTAGAATGCTAATTAAAATAACAAAAACAACAAAAAACAAATAAACCCAATAAAAGTTAACAAAATTTGCCAGGGGAGTTGGCAAATATGATTATATGCCCAAGAGTATTTTGTCTCTTTGGTGGAGTGTAGTTCTGTTTTTCTATTTTTGGAGTTTTCCTGTTAATAAAAAATATAGTAATTTTGTACAAGTATTTTACTTTTTCTGTCTTGAGTCTAGGCTTCTCTGAATATACATTGGAAAAAGAAATAAACTGAATCTGAGGATTTGGGATAACAAAAAGTGGTAACGTCTGAGATATTAGTATTTTCATTTCTCTTCAGGTCATGGAATAAAAAGCTGTGATAACTAATAGCAGAGACTGATGTTCTTTCAGGATTGAAAAAAAACCCAACCCAAATCTAAAACAAAAAACCCAAAATATTTAGAGTTTCTTTTCTTTAGGGATTTAAAGTGACATAGCGAGAAATAGAAAACATATTTTCAATTTATTTTTTTTTCTTCAATTTTTAACAGTTTAACTTTTGGCTGCATGATTTCCCCCACCTACCCCTTTTTAACTGCTGAATTGAATTTGAAGTCCAGTACTGTCTCTGAAAATTCCAGGTCTAAGTGCCTTCCATTTGTCTTAGATTGCTAAACTTTCTGCTGTTGACAATTTGAAAATTCAGCTTTTCCAAAGTATTCAGTTTTACTCTTAGTGACTTGTATAACTTCCTCCTTGCTGAGATGACTAACTTTATCTTTGATGTTATCCAGTATATCCCTTTTGTTCAGGGTTCTCGGGTGGTCTGTTTTCTCAAGATGCTTTGTAGACTTAAGTCAGTGCCGGGGATACTTTAGACAGTTTCTGGGATAATTTAGACTGTTTATACATGGGTTGTTATTAGTCATTTCCAGAAGCAATAGACATGTGAGGTCTTGGCCCTAGCAGGGAATAAAGCTGAAAGACTAGTTTTGTGCATTTGAAGTCAAGTCGTTAGCAGTTGTCCTGTGCAGTCCGTGGTTTTCTGTGTCAGTGTTTACCCTAAACCAAAACATATGCAAAATATTTTTTATTATTAATTTTAATTTGCTTTTATAATGTGTGAGTTTGCAAGGACACTTTTACTGTTTTGTATAAGGTTGCTGCACAATTATGTTGCTGTGTTGTAAGCTTTAGAGAAGACAGCCCTTCAAAGCTGTGCTTCAATAGCATGTCCTATTGTATTGGAGGTATTCAGCTTTCGGTTTAGTGATTCTTTTTGGTTATGAGCTTCAGATCAGGTAGAATGTTGAAGTGAGTTGAAAAGGCCCTTGATCCTTAGTATTCACACTTCGGTCTGCCAGGAGGAACATCTGAGGAGTTGGAAAAGTATGTCATGCTAATCCTTTCTCTCTTTCCCTCACTGCTCTTGAGCTTGGGTTCAAATCAAAACATAAACATCCATATCCTAAAATAACTCTAAAACTAAGATTTCACTTCTTAAAATTATATTCTTTATGAAGTTCAAAATAACTTCATTTTTGTTTGACATTGTCCTGCCTCTTACCAGGTATTCATGCATGCCATCTAGTTTGGTGCTCTCTGAGTCACAGATGATCTGTCCTCCTTCGTCATGATCGGCCCTCCTTTGGAAAACTTTGTCTGTCTAGGTTAAAGGAAAAAGCAGGATCCTTACTACTTCAGTGTGCAGTGTTTGGATACTATTGCATAGCCATTGCCTAATCCCAAATAGAAAACGTTTAGGGGAAGCTGCCTGAAACCAGCTAACACAAATTCTTCCAGAGGAACATGGAAGCTTGCATGACTCAGTTTCATTTTAACTTGATTGTGATTGATGCATAAAGGCAATACTCTTCCATTTCCCTGCTGATGGTATAATCATGCTTTAAGGTTCTGTGAATCCAAGAGTTCTGGTTGTTTTGGCAGAAAACAGAACATCTAGATGTGGTCATCATGATGAAAATGTGGATCGGTATGGTTTCTCCATTTCAGCTGCTCAAACAAATTCTCCTGTGTATTCAGATCAAAAGTTGATCAAGATAATTCTGCCAGTCATCATAGGCAAATTGTATTTCTACTGTGGAGTAGGAGTTTCATGTTCTGAAAGAAAGCTGCTGTCTGAATTTTTATTGTCTGCATGGTGTGGCCTTAGATTTCGATGTTAACCACGACCACAAATTTCTGTTGATTTTAATAAAACCATGTTGGTTTCAGAGTTAATGTTCATCATGGCAAAATGGAATCTTGAATTCAGACACTAACATATCATGGACATTGCACATTCCTTCACATTTTGTATAATGACATTGCACATTAGGATAACTGAAATGAGAAAGTAGGTAATAAAGGATTATTGGTTGTTCTTATTCATAAATGATGAGAGAATTTTGCATGTCAGAAAGCAAATGTTACTTTAACAATTTTCCCCCTTTTTTCACATTCATTCAAGCTAAATCTAACAAATCACCTGGGAACTCCTTAGAACTGTTAAATGTTTTTGTGGGGAAGACTGGATAGTTAATTATACTAGGTTAGCCTGCTGAAATTAGCAATTCTACAGCTTTTGAAGAAGTTACCTTATAATTTGAACTAGAAGATGCATTCAGGGTTGGAGTTTCTAGCAACAACTTGATTGCCTTCAGAACCCACACATTTGGACAGTAACCGATTCATAAGGAAATATACTGGTAATCCAGATGAAAGTTAATCTGAACATCAAGAGAACAGCAGATTTATTACCACTTTTTAAGCAGTAACAGCCTTTGCAGTATTTTTTTAACATACTACTTCAGTTAAGATGAATTCAAGAAGGATATCAAACATTCTGATTTAAGAATCACACATACTACTAGTATTTTTTCAAACTATTACCAGAAGGGTCATAGGTTTTAAACTTTTTGTCCACTACTTAACACTTTGCTTCTGTTTAATTTCTAACTTTATCAAAGGCTTCTCTGCTTGCTTCTCGTTACATTGAGAGCATGTGGTGTGATCTGGAATCTCTCCAAGTGCAGAGATGCCACTTTTAAGACTTTGAGCATATTATGCTTACCTATGCATAAACGATCCCATTTACTGTTAGATTATTGCAGTGACATCCAAGAAATTGTACTACAGGTAAGAATTTGCTAAGAAGGGAATCTGTTCTTGTGTTACTTTATGCTTTACAGCTGCTTGAGTGTCTTCTTTTTTTTAATAGATTTACATATACTTAATCAGGTTATTAAAATGTTTTAAATTTGAAATACAGACATTGTTTTAAAAAATTGATATGTGTTTTTTACAGTGTTGAAACAAACATTGAACAAAGAATGACTAATCAATGTTACCTTTCATATTTTTGCATCACCAAAAAGTGGTCCAAGTTGCTGTCTTTCTCCAAACAGTAGCTACATACCATAAAACTTTAAAAAGTTTTTTATGCATCTATATTGAATGATCAATTATGTATCCTTTTATGTATGAGTTGTATTAGGCACTTTGGTAGCAGAATGCAGTAGTGAGCTTGTTATAAGACTTATCAGCAGTATCCCTCTATGATGTATTTCCTAAATGCTAATAATAATAATGCTAAAAAGGATAGAGATTATAAATGAAGGGTAGAAAAATCCAGTGGCAGAAAATTTAAAAGTAGTTACTGCTCAGCATTGGCATAGATAAAAGTGTTCCCTTTGCAAATAGCCTGTGCAGCATTTCCTTGTCCTTTATTTCCCAATTAACTTCTGTTGTGTACAAAACTATAAACACAGATAACTTGAGTTTATTATTTTTGACTCATGGCTAACAATGAGGATGAGTTATCTCAGTGCCAACAATGTTTTTGTGCACCACAAATCACATGTTTGGGAAGAGTTAGTAAAATGAAATGCTTTTTGTGGAATTTGGTAGACATTTAAATAGCTTTTGTTTATGACTGCCACTTGTGTGATAGTTAACTACTGTACTTCCTTGATAATTTTCACAATTCCCCCTTTGTTGTCAGTAAGCTGAGTGAGTTACAGCAGGGGGACGTGACTTGCTGAAAATTAACTAAGACAGAAGGAGGTAACACCCCTCTCCAAAGACCCACTTAAGGGGGATTAATATTTGGATTGAGAGCCTTACTTCAATGCCATGCAAAGTTGGAAGTTACCTTCTTCAACATGGGAAATCCTCTTCATCCTAATAAGGCTAAATGCTTTTGCCCTGTACTTCTAGTAGAACCAGAGATACTGGTCATTCTGTGTGATATTTATGTGTTTGGTCAGTAAGAGAAGTCTCTGTCATTGTCACGTGTCTTGCAGTTAAGTGCAGTTGTGTATTTTTTACCTCTTCTGAACCATGCTTGCTGTTTCCACACAGGTTATTTCTTTAAGTTCTTGTCAACCTTCTCTTCAATTTCCCTGTCTCTTGCTAGGCTGCTAATAAATATCTATACATCCATACATCCTCCTTTGTCTTCTAACCATCCAGTGTGTTATGTACTGGAATGTTGTAGAGGCTACCTTTTAGAGAGTTCTTTTTAGTTACTCTCTTGTTCAGGTGCAAGCTTCTATTTAATACGGGAGGCAGGGAGAGACACAGTTCAGAGGCATAGCAATGCCTCAATAAGTTTGAATGAGAAGTTTCCAAAAATTTTTTTAAAACTCTTCTTTTCCAAACCCTTAGTTCCTCATTTCTTATGCTGTTCTTCTTGCTGAATTCATCCTGCTACTGACACTAGCTCTTGCAGAAATAAATGCAAGCAGTGACTTATGTAAGTAGGTACCTGGTCAATAGCTGTGATTTTGTAGCCTGAGTTGGGGAAAGAGAAATAATTTCAGCTTTCAAAGAGCTTTGTGGAAAGCTCTCTTTTGGGTAACCTGCTTCTCAAATATTCATGCATATTAGTCACAAAAAGATCAGTATCTTTGGGGAAACATAATTTTTAAAAAGTGTGTTTAGGCAAGTGGAATTATCTGTGCAGTCAAGTTTGAAGTTGTAGGGTACACTAATTAAATGTCTTCATTTTAGTGTGTTGAGGAGCACATATTAAATGGCTTTGCTTTTTAAACTGTTTTAAGAACTAATCTAGATTTTTTAAAAAGTCTTGGCATACATATCTGAAGCTATATGTTTGTGGTTAGAACTTTATTGAATCATACCGGTTTATTCTAATCTGGTTTTGCTTCCAAGTTGTAACAGCGGGGAAGCATGCAAGCACTCATGTTGCTATTCCCAACCAAGATGTAGCAATATTAGTTTGACCACTATTTTAATCACTCATGGCTAATAAAGTCAGAAATCTAATGGTTGCCAAGTCATGTGAGAGGTGCAGGGCTTCTGTTTTTTAAAAATTATTAATCTGCTGTCAATATTTAAAATATATTGCTCATTAAATGTATTCTACTATAGTATTCACATTAATTGTTGGAAATGGTTAAATTCATGGGGAAACAAAAGAGTATGGAGAAATGCTAAGTATTATCTCAAGGGCATTATTGTAAATCCCACTGTGCTTACAAACAGGTATAGATTTATTCTCAGTGTTAATCAATGTTTTGGAGGCAATAACATAAATTAGGAAAGGAATCTTTATTTTGTTTGTTGTCTCAGAACTGTATTAGTTCCAGAAGTTCAATGTGTACCAAAAGTATGTAGAAAACTGAGTCCTGAAATGTTTTGAGAAGTTATATTGTTCCTTGCTAGTTTTGCTCAGGATTGAATTTTATTTACATAGCTGTATTAACAGCAACCAAGTAGTTATGAACATTAGCTGTTACAGATGTTGGTTATATTCTGACATTATGAAAGTAGCCTTTTATTTAAAAGTATTTGCTTTGTGCTTTGTTATAACTTACACTTTTAGAACATAAATACATTTTAACCACAAAACTAGTAAATTAATTTACTAGCATACTGAAAGCTATAAAACTTTTATCTCTTTTAGAAAATTGAAAACGGAAGATTTGCAAAACTCAGATATATTGCACATGCTATGGTCAACAGTACAGATCTGTTAATGGTAACAAAAAGGTAAAAAGTTTTGACTGAATAATATATACTTAAAACAATCATCAGAATGTGCATGCCTTGGTAATTGCTGATCAGTAACTGCACTGTCACCATATATTTAGATAAAATAATGGGGAAGGCATGCCTAATGTATGGTTAATAATCTTCAACAGTGTCATTGTTCAGCAGAAGAGTGTTCAGTGTTACTTTTTTCCTATTTAAGAAGGGAAAAGGAATACTGCTTTTATGATTTATTTAGCTGAGAAGGATTTTATTAATTGGGTTAGGCTAAAATCAGATGAACTGTGGGCTTCACTTACCATGGTGTATTGAAGGAAAAAAGGGATAATACAGGAACTGAGTCAATGTCTAGCAGTGCAGTATGAGGCATCCTTCTCAAACACAGCTTGAAGTAGTGTTACAGCTTTGCTATGAAACACAGTATTTTAAATGTTAGAGGGAGTTTCAAAATTCACTCTTTTGGAAAGTGTGCTGTATACTTACAGATCATGAGATGAGACCTATTTTGCAACAATGAATGAATTCACTAATGCAAGGGTAACATGATAACTTTTAAGTGTTTTAACGTTAATTTTTAAAACTACTTTTATTTTCTGGTGCCTAGCGGTGTGTTATTTGTGACAAAAGGGGCATTTGGACAGCTGACGTGTGAATGGCAATACACTTACGATGAATTTACCAAAGAGCCATTCATCGTTGATGGTCGAAGATTGCGCATTGAAGCCAAGGTACATTACTTTTACCGTGTTTTATTGTCTTTTTGTGTTACTGTTTATAAAATTGAACTTTGAGTTTCTGCTCACTCTCCTTTGAATTCTTGATCTCTTTTGTATTTGAGATACACTCAGAGAAGGGAATTTGGCATGGGTGAACACCTCAGGTAACTAGTGTGTGACTGTTCTAAGCAGCATGGCATCTTTGCAGATGAAATTATTGAATTATTGAATTATTATGAATTCCTGAGCCGTAGAAATTCTTTGTTGGTATGCACCAGTTCGTGGTATATTCATAGTCTGGAAAATGGTGATAGAACAAAAGGCTCAGAAGATTGCAGTATATTTTTATTATGCTCTCTGGGGCTTATAATAAGCTTTTAATGTCTTTAAAATGACCATAATGACATATATTTTTTTCCCTCAATACAAATTTAACAATGTTGCTCTTAGTTGCAATTTTTCCTTTAAAAAAAAATCCTTAAAATTCCTTTCCCTGGTAAGCTGGCAAAGGACATAAGGAGAATGATGACCACCAATGACTATCTACAGAGGCAGTTTCTTTAAAAGAATCTTAAATTCTTATCAAAACATTAACTGAATTTATTTTCATTCAGTAAACTTGTCTGCTAGTGTTTTGTTTCTGTTTTTAATAAGTTTCATGTGTGTAATTACACATATTGGTTGTCAGGACAGTCTTGACAGTGCACAGCATCATTCAGTTTTTTACTCAGATTATTTTTTTCTATTGCAGAGAGCATGAAAGGCAGAGCCATATTGGTTTGGAATCCTCCAAACCGGATTTCTGACTGCAAGTGAACTTTTACAGGATGAAATAATTCTTAGCATTTCTTCCATTTCAGACAATGCTGAATAACATGTCCATCTTTAGCCGTACACAGCAGTCATTGCAGAACCCATTCACATGTTTGCAATACAATCTTTATTGAAATCTATTGTTGAAAACTATATTTTGCAAATAACTCCTAATGTTTTTCTTTTGGAAGCCTAAGTTGCTGTTTTCACTACCTAAGTCCACTACTTGAAAGTGAATTTTGGTGGCATGTCCCCTCAAATAATGATTTGAAGGAGAATTACAAATTAAAACCTTGGAGATACATGGAGTACACGTTACCACATGTACTCCATTATCTGCCTTCCATTCCTACACGCGTTTATAGACCCTTATCCAGGGACCCCATGGTAAAAATCTGTTATTGCTGGAGCAATCACTCTACTGTGCTTTCATGCAGAAAACGGTCTTTCTCAGGGTATGTGCATGTGATGCAAACATACTCAAATGACTGTTCTTGGCACACATGGCTGTTTGAACCATTATAACTGCCTTGATAGTAAATAGCATCAGTCTTAAAGACTGAAGTAACTAACTTCAACTTTGAATTACAGTTTTGGTTTTGGTTTTTTTAGGAACGAGTTAAATCTGTCTTCCATGCCAAAGAATTTGGAAAAATTATTAATTTTAGAAGTCCCGAGGATGCTAAGGTAAAGTCAAAATTCTATTAAAATTATACTGTGGTAAATTTGACTTAAAAAGTCACACAGAAATATTCTTAACCTGAAACTACTATGTATATTTAAAATTCAGTATTTCCACATGTCCATTACAGAGATAGAAATAGTAGTAGTCTACTCAGTACTGAATTTAAAAATACTCAATTCCAACACCAGACTTTCCTTACATAAATCTTTGGAATTACAGCAGTCTGACAAAAGATTGATTAAATGAGTAGTGCTGACAAAAGCTGAATAATGTAAAATATGAATTAAAATAGTACATTTTAATAGAACAAAAATATTTGTAAATTACTTCTAGTTTTGTTCCAAGTGGTGGGCAGATTTTTATTTTTTCTTCTTTTCTTCACACAGTGGATCCTTTCTAAATTGGAAGAAGTAAGAGAGAGTCAGCCAAAATTGTAATGAATGGAAAAGCACTAAGACACGAAGAACACTGAACAGCTACCTTTTAATTCCTCTTTCACAAGCAGAACTGTTTGAATATCAGCAACAAAAGCAAAAACAGGAGAGAGGGAATATTTACCCAATTGTTTATTTTGGTGACAACAGTCTATATTAGAAAAGTAGATGATGTTAGATTAAAAAAAATGTAATGATAAAAAAAAATTCTGCCAAATTTCGTCTTGGTTTGCTTGTTTTTTTTAATGTAAGAATTTTTTTTCCTTTTAATGTAAGAATTCAAGATTTCATTTTTTATACAAGCAGTATAAAGTGAGTTTGTCTTAACCTTTGATACTGAAATTGAACTCTGGAGTAATTCTTATGATACCATTCAGAGCAAATCTTGCAGTTTTAATTTGAAAATCAATACTTACTTTACGTCTTGGTTTTAATATGACTTGAGGCTGTGTTGAAGTACAAATTTCTTTGTCAAAGGAAATGTTAACTTAATCACTAGTGTTACAACTCAAAATATAAGAAGGGGGCTACTGATCAGAGAATTTGAATTTAGATGATCATCAGTGGCTTCTTAGATGACAATACTAGGTTTTTTTGTAGATGAATGGACCAGGTCACAATTAATTTACAATACAGTATAGCTTTTAGTGTAAACTTTTTTATAGTCTACTCAAGGAAATGTTGCAGCACCTCTATCAATAATTACAGAAAATTTAACAGTTTACAAAAATGCATATAGGGGAGAATTAACTCTGCACTAAAAATAGTAATAAAATCATATTATTTTAAATAGAAGTTAGTAACAGTCTTGCAAATCAAGAAGGAGTTTATGGGGTTATAAGTGCACTGTTGCATACCAAAAATAAATGCCTTGATTTACACAGTATTGTGTGCTAAGCAAATGACTAATGAAGTCAAATTTATATTAAATAATAAATATAATATGTCACAGTTGCTTTTATCAACTTTTCTTACCCAATGAAACTTTTTTGTTTCATACCAGACAACAAAACTTTATTAGCTTGAATGTCTGCAGTTCTTTTTATCTCTTAGATGTAGTAGTCACAGTATTGTTGAATGGCTGTTACTGCAGTTGATACAAAAAGTACATGAAACAATGCAGTGTTACATGGAGGTTTCCATAAATTCCCATATCAAAATCTTCAAAATATCTTGTACATATTGAACTGCACACCTACTGCCAAAATATTATTTCCAAACTATAGTTTGGAATATTTATAGCTACAGGATAGAATTCTAACTTTGCTGGTGATGCTTGAAATACCCAAATTGTTCCACTAGTGTGAAATCTAAATCAACTAGCATGTAAGCTATAGTTGCTGATATTTAATTTAGTGTGTCTTGCCATTGGTGTTGAGTAGCCATTTAGCAGGTTACAAAATACATGTAATCTTGCAATTTTCCCCATAAATTGTAAATGGAATCAAAATATTATAAGGGGATTCCAAAATATGACAGTGATGGTGTTACTCCACTTTTTTGTACACCAAGTACATACCAAGAGTATTAACTCAGGTTATATCATGCCAAACTTTCATACTTTGCCTTAGATAAGTAGTGGTTTTAGGTGCACTGAGTACCATTCTTTGTCTGTCACTTATTTTTCATCTGTCATTTCCATCTTAGGCATGATAGTTTATTTAATAACCTCATAATGTTCTTGATAAATGTGTGGTCTCCACTCCATCCCCAGCATTTATAGAGTATCTGCCGCAAATTTCATGTACAATACCTCTTTTGTGTACTTTGTACATTCCCATTTGTGTGTAGCTTTTCAATTTACTCAATTCTAAAAGTTTTCTGTTCACAGAGCCTGTATTTTAGTTATTTCTTACATTTATTTTGCCAACAAACTGATTCTTAAATCTCAGCTGGCTTTTCAATATTATTTGAGCAATTTAACTCTTAATGTTGAAGGATTTATTTTAAATGTTCGTATTTGTGATTAAACAGCTCATGTTTTGGAAAACATAACAATTCCCCCAGAAAAGCATTTTTCTTTCAAAAAATTTTGATCTTCTGTGCTAACTAAGAGCCTTAAGACTGGGTCTGAAATGTTCAGAAGTCAATGTGGGACCTCTCTTCCACGTCCCTTGGTTTCCACTTGTGATGAAAACATGATTTTCTATAAGTCCCTTTTCTAGTCCATAATTTGTGTCTTGTGACTGTTTTTATAAGGCTCTCTCCATACAGTCATGAAAGAATTTTGCCATTTCTTGGCAAACACCAGTTGTCTCCTTTATGTATCATCCTGATGTGAAGAGAAGGGTATTCAGACTTGTGCTATTGTGTAATTTTCTGGATTACTGCAGGTTGTATGAGATGTCTACTCTGCTGTGCCTCATTCCTTATTGCAATATGCATATTTTTTTCAACATGAAGGCTGAATAGGTATGTCAATTTTTATGGAAGGTGTATATGCAACTAGAAAAGGGGATGCCGATGAAAACTAAAATGTAGGCATTTAGTTTTGCCCACTGTAGTGTTTAAAAGTGTATCTTGACCTTTACTGAAATGCTGAAGAACTGTTTCTCTTCTATATGACTGTTATGTAAACTTTAATACATTTAAGAAATGTCATTTGGGGTCTCAGTATGCTAAGAAATTGCTGAAACATTTGTAAGTCTAATTGTTGCACTTCCTTTTTGTTCAGCTGCATGGCTTTCATGGCATGGCTCTCTTGGTTTCCACCTCCCCCCTCCCTTAATCTTGAATAAAGTAAAAGTGAATTTTATTTGACTGAAATGTGATTATTATTTGTTTTCTTTATATACTGCTTTAATGAATAGATAATACCATTACTGAGAGTTTTGTAGCTCAAGTCAAATCCTGTCTCTGAGAACACATGGTCAAACTGCTGTTGCAGCCATCCCAGGAATACAGAACTACAGACTAGAATTTACCTTTGGTTGATTATAAAGACAAGTTTTTAGTAACTGAATTAACATATATAAAATCCTAACATTTTTTGGAGGGTGTGGGATTTTTTGGATGTTGTTTTTTTCTTCTTTTGCTGTATTGAAAAAGACATAATGATATTGCAGATGATAGAATCATGGAACGGTTTGGACTGAAAAAGACCTAGTTGAACTAGAACTAGATGACCTAGTTCTGATACCCTGCTGTGGGCAGGGACACTTTCCACAAGACCAAGTTGCACAGAGCCCCATCTAACCCTGAACACCTCCAGGGATGGGGCATGCACAACTTCTCTTGGGTAACCTGTTCCTGTGATTCACCATCCTCATGGCAAAGAACTTCTTGGTATCTTAATCTAAACCTGCTCTCTTAGTCTGAAAGCCATTCCCCCTTGTCCTGTCATTACATGCTCCTGTCAAAAGTTCCTCTCCATCTTACTTTTAGGTCCCCTTTAGGTGCAGGAGGCTGCTACATCTCCCCAGAATCTTGTCTTCCCAGGATTAACCTCCAACTTTGTCTTCATGAGAGAACTACTCCAGCCTCAGGTCATCTTCCTGGCCTTCCTCTGGATGATCTCCAACAGGTCCAAGTCTTCTATTGGGAGCCACAGAGCTGGCACAGCACTCCAGGTGTGGTCTTGTGAAACTGTAATAGTGGAGCAGAGTCCCGTCCCTTGCCCTGCTGCCCGCGCTGCTTTGGACGCAGCCCAGGGTACATTTGGATTTCTGGGCTGCAAGCGCTCCAGGTCCATGGTTGTGCCTGGCCTCTCTCCTCCACCAGGACCCTCAAGTCCTATTCAGGGGTGCCCTCAATGCAATCTCTACCCAGCCTGTGCTTCTACTGGAAATAACCAAATTCTTTTGAAATCCTCGTTTTTTTGTTTTGTTTTTTTTTTTTTTTCTCTGCCCTAAAATATTCTGTATATATGGCATTAGCTATTTGTTATCTTTAACATTTCACAAAATTATTCTTACCTGTGGACTTGGGAATTTTCTGCCCACTAATCACAAGTACATCTATGCATCATCTAGAAGCCAAAGATTTATCTGATTTGTGCAACTATGACCTTGGTCACACTTTTGCTTTTGTGACTGCAAGAATCTGAAGTTCACTGACTGCACACACAAGATCTCATTGTGAGTATTTGATTATCTTCATGGCAAATCTGGAACAAGAATTCTAGATATTCTTGTAATACATCAAGGGAGGAATAAATTTATTTTACATCTGCTACAACAAGACGTAAAAGAATGTTTCATGTAATTTTTTCTTTTACATCATCATGGTACGTCAAAGGTTGAAACAAATGTGACTGCCGGAACAGCATGATGAGGTAGGACACTAATAGGCAGAAAGGGGAAAAATGGCAATCTCTTTTTGCTGGATGTCTCCACATGTTTTTTTTTAAATCTTTGTGCATGTTCACGCCTTGTTGCATCAAGCAGATAGAACTATGTGCAGAGATTTGTCTTTGTAAGTGCCTTCATGTGTGCTTTTGATTGTTGGTTGTGAAGCGTGACAGTAAAGCAATCTTGTGCTGATGGGTCCTGCAGTGTTAACAGTCTCACCATCTGCAGAACTTGTACTTCAGCAAAGCCAGGCTCCCCTATTCATGGCGCCAATGTCCTACTCACATAAACAAAAAATCTTGATTCTTAGAGGAAACATCTGAGAGTTTAAACATATTTTTCTGGAAGTTCCCAAGGGGCTCAAAACTCAATCAAACAGTGCAAACATTTGGGCATTTCATATGCTTTCTTCTAATAAATGTACTGCCCTAAAAATGTATTTCTGTTGATGTCTTTTCATGTGACTGGAATTTTTTAATTAGAACTCCATTGTCTATAGGTCTTATGACAAGAACTGGTTTTTAATTATTCTTTGAGCAACAATAATTAATTTAGGACCGTAGATTTGAGGACTTATTATGACATCAGTTCTTCTAAAGGAGGGTAGAGATTATGTGTTGGGAACGTGGACGTTATTCACACAAATGTGCTGGTTTTTTCTATGCCTTCTGCCAACCCCCCCCCTTGGCTGCCTCTCATTCAGCAAGTGGCTCTGTGCCCTGTACCTCATCCCAGGGTGTTCTTCACTGTTCCCTCAGCATAGAGAGCTGCCTTTCACTGGTATGGACGCAATGTTATAGGTCAGTGTCCTTCACTTCCTTAAAAACATAAAAGCATTGTAAGAAGGGGCTTCTCATGCTTTTTCCAACACTGAAGACAAAGCAGATGAGTACAATGTTACAGACCTTTTTCTCCTGGAAACACTACTTTTTCTCTAATGCTGGTATAAAAGGGATCTGTATTGTTTAATATGTGAAACTGCAAACATCTTTTATGAGCAGAGAAAGGTCAGAGTGTGCTTTTCCCAGGACTGAGCTGTGAGAACTATCACCTGGATGAATACACAGAAGCACTACTCAAATTGAAAACTCAGTACAACTTTTTTCTTTTGTGCTGCACAAAAATTGCTCTTTTATGCTGATAGTAAAAGCTATTGCTGTATTATTTTCTCTTAGAAAAATGGCATTTTAATGTATTTAAGTATAGGAGAACCTCAGCACATCTTTTGAGCTTAATTACCAGTATTAAGAGGCTGTTCTACTAACACGCTGTACTTACCCGTGTTGCTGGACAAGCTGATCAAGTGCCAGGAACTACGATGAGTTTTGCATGTTAAGAACAGTTTTTGAAATTGCCCTCATGTCTTTATTATTTTGTCTGAGAATGGCTGACCCAGTGAAGGATAACTGACTGTGCTGTTAGTGTTGTTGACATCTTTAGTGGAGGGGTTTTTAGCTGGGCAGAAAGGGTAGAAGGTAGGAAAATGGCTGGAAACCTTCCAAGGAACAGCCTTTACTGCTCTCGAATCTATGGAAAACTACCCATGAAGCTTAATGGCAGGGGAAATGCAAAGTGCAAAAAGCAAATTATGCTAGTGATTTGGAGGAATTCAAGGCCTAGCTTATCACAGGTAGCTGTGGATGATCTTTCAGCTCCCATGGCAGTGAATGCTGAGCACATTTGCTAAATGCTCTTTGACAAAGTACTAATGTAAAGCATTTGAACAAAAAGGGAGTGATATGAAAGAGTCACCAATAATTAATATTTTGTAATTATTATTAGAACATTCAAGGCCTTGGTCTATCACAGCTAGAAAGCTACTTCTATAAAGTGTAACAGTCTTACCCTAGTTTTTCAACTACATTGCCCAGAACAAGAATATAAAAATGTCTAGCTCCCTAAAAAACCCTAACTTATCATTTCTAAGGCATTAATGTTTCAAATTTCATAAGCTATGATAGTAAATGCTAAATTGAAAAAATCTTAATAACCAGCTGGACAGCAATGTAGTTATATCCATTCTTCTAAATACACCTAATTCTTACAGCTCTCAAAAAATAACTCACAGACAAAACTGAAAGGGGAAATATGAACACAATATTTTAAACATATAACTTTTAAAGCAAACATTAAAACTAATTATTTAAAATTCTTATAATCCATATTTCTTCAGTAAATATAAATCCCCCTTCCATTTCTGTAAATTGTATTTAAAAAGACACCTTTTCTTTAATCAACACAGGCTGTTGTGAACAAGCCACACTTTGTGGCTGCAACCATGTTTTTTCTTTAAAGCAGGTCAAGCTCCCTCAGATTTGGTGGCCTTGACAAGAGCAAAGACAAAATGAGTATTTTCTGTCCGTGACACAAGTGAAGTGGGAAAGATTATCTCCTTGTTTAGATTCTGCTCAAAAATTAAGTCTGTTACAGTTTTGACATCTTGTTTAAACCATAGTCCAAAGGACAATAAGTGGCTTTGAACAGTTACAAGGTATGGGTTAAGGAAGAAAAATGTGGACAGTATCAAAACAGGCTAATTTTGTATTTAAAAGTCAAACCACCATAAAGACATAGTCTCTTGTTAGCTTTTTTCTCATTCATATGTTAGTGGAACAAAAGCTTCAGTGTTTGCAGCACTGCTTTCTAGAATGTGTGGAGCATGCTTTTTTCAATGGTAAACCCCACAGGTCACAGTAATTTTTTTCCAAAAACGTACTGAAATTAATAGTTTGCTACACTACCGAAGTTCATCAAAGTCCATGAGAGAAATTAAGTTTTCCAAAACACATAGAGTAAACAGGATTATCTTTGGCCAAGAAGGGAATATGTGTTTTCCCTATAGCTAATTAATATAACAGTTTTAATTTCTGATTGTATGATTCAAAATAGAATCATAGGATCATTTAGGTTAGAAAAGACCACCAAGATCATCGAATCCAACCTTTAACTGATTGTCGTCTTGTCAAATAGAGCATGCCACATCCAGTCGTTTCTTGGAACACCTCCAGGGATGGTGACTCCACCCACTACCTCCCTGGGCAGCCTGTTCCTGAACTCCCCTGGTGTAGGCTGAGCCTTGATACGTGTCTTGCAGAATATAATGCTGTATTTGGTAATAGAAGACAAATATGAAAATTCTTATAATCTTTTTGGTAAGGTAAAGCATGAGTAAATTTCTAAAAGAAAGCTATTCAGACTCCTGTTATAACTTTGACTTTTTCCCTGAAGTCTGCTGAACATAATTTTTCTTTTAATTATTTCTGTTATATGGCAGGAAGAATAGAAGCATCTACTGTTGTGACCCTTCACTTTTTTTTCCCCCTCCTCCTCTCAATGTCGCCAGCTTCCATACCTTTATCTAACTGGAAATTGTAAACATACTTCAGGGCTTTAGTATATCTACTAGGGTCCTCTCTTCCAAACAGCTATAGTCAGGAGACAGAAACTGTTAGCTCTAAAGGGAATTAAACTACATTCCAGTAGGAGCACTCAGGTTACTACAAATACCATGCCTCTGCACCACACCTCTCCCTCTCTCCAAGATTTGATTAAACTAACAGTTCAGCATACACAGTAATTGGGCTGCTTGAATTGGAAAGCTTTTTGCATGTAATGTAAATTTTCTAAAGCCATGTTTTGAAACACCATGCAAGTTACTGTGTTAACTGTGGAGACTGAGAGGAATGGAAACACATATGTACAACACTTATCGAATGCAAAAGCTTAAAGGACCATAGAAGGAAAGCTGCGGCAACTACTTTTACAATTGTATACTGAATCATTTGGCAGGTCATCTTACGTAAATAGAATATTTTCTAAATGAAAAGGACACTTAATAATTCCTGTACTTGGCACTAGTATTCTAAGAATATCTTGACAAGTTGGCACAAATGAGGACATAACCAAGGTCAGTGAGATAACTGAAAAGTTAATACATATAACAGAAACAAGATGAAGGGGCTATCATAAATTAATCACACAGATTCAGACACGAAGTACTAACCAGCAATCACTAAAGTGTTCCCACAGGAGCAGATAAATAGAAATTCAGTTGTGCATGGCCTAGCCCAGTTGTTGCTGACATAAAACAATAAAACCCTTTAACTTTTGTTTGAATAATCTTTGTTTTACTCCAAAATAAATAGGTATTAAGATCTGAGGACAAGTATAAATATTAGTCTAGTTATAATGTTTACCAAGACTACTCCATCTCCTGTCTCTTCATCTGTGCTGTCTGTATCGCACATTGAAGTGGAAGGATGCAAACATAAATGCTTCATACTTTAATATTTTTAATATAAAAGAGGATACATTTAGTTTCTTGTCTAACTATGCAGCTATTCGTAATGTTACTCTCTTTAGTTTCACAAGCCTCGTGGTTTTAATGGCTGGATTTAAATTTTGGGATGACATTCCTGTGCCTCGATAAAATATATGTGTGTGAGAGCAGGGCACGATTCCTCTCTGCAATTTACCTTTCCACCACTAGACGTCAATGTTAGATCACCCGAAACCCTAACAAGTGTAGAAATCCTGGAAGGATTAGAACAAAAACTAGAAGGTGTATTCCAAATACATTCCAAATACACCACTGTGGCTGTAGCACGAACCTTCCTTTATTTAAACACCAGCTTCTCTCTCCCTTTTATGGAATAGGGAGGGTGTCAATGTATTCTTCCCTCACTACCCTAGCATCCCCCACATCTGAGGTTCAGAATAAAAAATACTTAAAAGTGTAGCCACTTGCTCAGAAAAGTTTTCTATTAAGAATAAGAAAATTCCTCCTCTTCAGTAATGTAGCAAACTATTGTTGATATTTCAATTGTAAGTAACAGTACAAAGAAGATTTAATAAAATTCAAAATAAAACTAATTATTAATTGTGACTGATTTCTTAGAAAATGAGGCTACAGAAGACCTTTAAATGACATCCTTCTTCTTCAATGTAGGATTATTTAAGGAAAATGCAGACAAACATATGACAAGAATGATAATTCTTGATGCAGAGAAGCAGATTGCTAGTGTGCAACTGTTCTGGGTTAAGTTTTACCATAAATACAAAATCTAAATATTCCTTGCTGAAATTTAGCCCCATTCTTCTCAACCTTGGCAGAAACAGAAATGTAATTTTTCTGTTATAAGAAGCAAGCTTCCCCCCCACCATCCCACCAATTATATTATTTGAAAACTGTGGAGGAAACTTACCTTGATCTTTTTTTATATACTAAACTTTTCTTGTAACTGAACTGTCTGACCTGCATGATTGTTGTCAATATATTTTGTACAGCTGTTTTTCATTATTTTCCACAAGGGAAACTCAGTTATGTACCAGCTGTGTTGACCTCAGAATTGGGAGGAATGATGGTTCCAGTATGTTTAGAAAGCCTAAAATTGGTTTGTTTAGCTCCACCTTAAAAATTGCCGTGTACCACTGACTATAGACACATGTGCCTCTATGCAGGCACAGGTGTAACTAATAAAATCAGAGTGAAACCATCCCTTCATTATGAGTCAGGGTGTGCCCAGGTGGCCAAGAAGGCCAGTGGCATCCTGGTTGGATCAGCAATAGTGTGGCCAGCAGGAACAGGACGGGGATTGTCCCCCTGTACTCAGCACTGGTGAGGCCACACTTTGAATCCTATGTTCAGTTCTCAGTTCCTCACTCGCTGCAGGACAGACACTGAGGGTCTGGAGAGAAGGGCAACGGACCTGGGGAAGGGTCTGGAGCACGAGTCCTGGGAGGAGTGGCTGAGGGAGCTGGGGGTGCTTAGCCTGGAGAAAAGGAGGTTCAGCAGTGACCTTGTTGCTCTCTACATGTATTTGAATGGAGGGTGTAGTGAGGTGGCAGTCAGCCTCTTCTCCCAAGTAACAAGTGACAGGATCAGACAAAATGGCCTTAGTTTGCACCGGGGAGGGTAAGATTGGATATAAGCGAAAATTTCTTCACTGAAACTGTTTCCAGAGCACAGGCTGCCCAGGGAAGTGGTTGAGTCACCATCCCTACAGGTGTTTGAATGCTGTGCAGAAGTGGCACCTTGAGACATGGTTTAGTGGTGGACTTGGTAGTGTTAGGTTAATGGTTGGACTCGATGATCTTAAGGTTTTTTTCCAAAATGAAACAATTGTATTATTAACTTCCTGAAGTCTTGCTTGTTGCTGTAATTAGGCTAGGTAATTACTGCTCAGAGGAGTCTAAGAGATGGCATTCCCTCTGTCTGTTGTAGCATTCTTGAATTCATAGAATCAAAAAAGTGTTTGGGTTGGAACAGACTTTAAATATAATCTATTTTCAACCTCCTTGCCAAGGGCAGGAACACCTCCCACTAGACCAGGTTGCTCAGAGCTCCATCCAGCCTGGCCTTGATTCAGGGGTAGGAGTTGTACAAACAACTCAGCAAGTTTTTTTCTAATAGCTACTCTACACCTATGTTCTTTCAGTTTAAAGCCATTTCCCCCTATCCTATTCTGAGTTCCTGAATCTTCCCAGAATTCCTTGATTGCCTCAACTTGTCTTTCCAGCAATGTCACTTTATTCACTTCCACTTCTTTCATCATCTAGGCACAGACCTGATCAATTAAATTATTACACTACTGTGAGAAAAAATTGCTGTTGACACACAGTGCAGCACATTTCCTCTTTCTTTTTATACTCTTCTCATCAATGAGACTAGACATCACAAAGGAACCTAGAAGAAATCAAGCAGTTTTAATTCTTGAATGCCTTTAATTTTCAAGTTAATTACTGTTATTGAATGTTTAACCTTGTGAAATTCAACAATGCCAACTGCAAGGTCCTGCATCTTGGCTGGGGCAATCTTCAACAGCAATATAGACTGAGGGAAAAAACGAAGTGAGAGCAGCCCTGATGAGAAGCCTATTGGGAATGCTGGTGGATGACAAACTAAATATGAGCCAGCAATATGTTCTTGCAGCCCAGAAAGTCAATTACATCCAACTCACCTGGGGCCAGCAGGCTGAGAGAGATCTCTTGAGACCCCATCCTGGCATACTCCATACAGTTCTGGAATCCCCAGGACAAGAAAGACCTTGGAGTGAATCCAGAGGACAAAGAGAAACTTTTTACCTGGGCCTGTAGAGAAAGGACAAGGGGCAATGGTTTTACACTGAAAAGTGGGTAGATTTAGTGGGTAGATTTAGTTTTGGCATAAGAGAAAAGATTTTTTTTATGAGGGTGGTGAGACACTGAGTAAGTTGCCCAGAGAAGCTGTGGATGCCCTATAGCTGGAAGTGTTTAAGATCAGGCTGGATGAGACTCTGAGTAACCTGGTCTAGTGGAAAGTGCCTGTATAGTAGGACATTGGACTAGAGGATCTTTAAAGGTCTTTTCCAAACCAAATCATTCTATGATTGGAAGTGTTGTCTTCTGTAACTTGAAAAGGTATATATTAATGTTTGCTAATACCTTTAGTGGTCGGCAAAAGAACTGTTCTAAAATTAATTATTATTGTAATAAATTATTTAGTAGGTGGACTATAACAAATCAGTTTCTATAAATTCAGTTGGTCAGCACTTTTCCCAGTGCATTGATAGATATCATCAATATGTTTTAAAATTAAGTCCAACATAAAAAAGAAAAAAAGCCTCTTCCCAAGCTCTTATTGAAGATCGGGAGAGTAACAAATGGTAATGCTGCATACAGATCTGGTTTGGATCTGGAGCAGCAAATTCCTGGGTCTGTGGAGGACCAGGCATAACCATGTTTTTTCTCAAACATACTGCCTCTTATGACAGGAAAGTTGTGATTAGAAGAGTGGGTCCTGCCGAGGTAGGGCAGCACTGTGCTGAGCCAACAGATTTTTCTGCCTTGAGACTCCTGCTCAGCCTGTTCCCTCTGCCACCAACTCATCTGCTGGAGGAGGGCTCCAAAGGGCTGTCTGTGAATGTGTGAACAAAATGGTGTGAAATATCTAGTTTACACAAGGGGCGTGCATCCCACAACCACTCACTCACTCCCCACCAGCAGGACAGGGGAGAGAATTGGAATGGTTAAAGGTAGAAAACTCATGGGTTAAGATAAAGAGAGTTTAATAGGGAAAGTAAAAGCCAAGCACAGAAGCAAAGCAAAACAAGGAATTCATTCAGGCCTTCCTGTAGGCAGACAGGCATTCAGCCATCCCCAGGACAGCAGGGCCCCATCACATCTTACACTGACCTGGGAAGAAAAATGCCATCACGCCAAACAAACGCCTCCTCCTCCTTTTTCTCCCCAACTTTATATACTGAGGATGAATCCATACCATCCGGAACACCCTTTAGGTCAGCTGGGGCCACCTGTCCTGGCTGTGTCTCCTCCCAACTTCTTTGCCAGCATGGCAGTATGGAAAGCAGAAAAGGCCCTGCCCCTGTGTAAACCCCGCTCAGCAAAAACAGAAACATCTCTTACATCAGCACTGATTAGAGAGATTAGAGGCCCTGTGTCCTGGCAGTACATTTGCTCCATATTTTCAACCTTATCTGGGGAAAAATGTGCAGAATAATTTGGATTATGAATAACCCTTAATTTATGAAAGTCACAGAACAGACATCCTTTTGTAGAGAAACTAAAGGGCACTGTCATGCAAATACACATCACAGCATTTTGACTGGGGTTGACTCTGTCTTCATTCCATGCCTAAACTTTGCATGTATCCAAGGGGTTTTCATGTAATTGTAGTGGCAAAACCAGCTTTGTAATCAGGGTCTTGTGAGAAGAATTATTTCATGAGCATCTACATCTGCAAACTCCAGTTCCCTTATGTGGCCAAGTGCCATATAACGTCAGGATTAATCATCAATTTCACAGTATATAAAAAAAGGAGTTTGATGCTGACAGCTAGTCTCATGCTATAATTCAAAGAAAAGGAAAGTCCTACAATGAAGTGAAAAATTACATAAAGCACCAAGTGATTATAGTATAAAGCTGTGGATACATCATCCTCATTCTCAGTAAACAGGCACATTACTAATAAAAATGCCTTTGGTGTGGATTATAGCAGGTAATATGACATAAAAGCAAGATACAGGAATTTTCACTGTCCTTAAAATGCCGACTTCAGGGTAAATGAGTAATGCATAATACTAGGAGACAGCATTCAATAATCCAGCCAGGATCTGATGGAAGAGAGGATTAAACTTGAAACACACTCTAAAATGTCCTTTAGAAGCAGCAGAAGGTCCTTCAAACTGGGCAGCTGGAGAGTCCTGTAATTTTTTGTAGTGAGGAACATCAACATTTTAACCAAGAGGCAGGTGTCACAGTGTTTTGTCTGAGTGCCTGTGCTTGTGTGCATGTGTTCGTGGTTGGCTGTGAAAATTCACTACTAACAGGAAACATTCATTGTGAGTTAAGACCTGAGCAATGCCAGCCTGACTACTGTAATGATTGAAATAAATTCTTTCTCTAGAAAATTGTGTTGGCATGTTAGGAAATATCAGTGTAAAATAGGATTATAATTGGAAATTAATAGTTTGGTTTAGATCAAGTTTTAAATAATACTGATTACCAGCCTCTAATATAAGGTATAGCTAAATTGCAGATTTTCTGTACTGCAGTCATGGTCAACACAAATATTAATTGCAACTGAACTGAAAATCTCTAAACAATTGTAAAATTAAGTAAATACCCAAGCTCTGTTCTCAGCTCCTCCAGTATATAAGAACCAGTTCTGCTAACCACAAGGGTTTTTTTGGTTTTTTTACATTGTTGTGTCTACCCCATTGAAGGGTTTTTGAGGATTATTGCAAGTGGGTGGACTTTGAATCTATAGCTCTAGCAATTGCTATATCTATAGCTAGAGCTCTTTGAGCTAGTCTGATAAAATGCTTAAATGTCCTTTTTTCTCCTCTGGTTAAATTCTCTGGAGGATAACTGAAGGAGATAAGATGTGCCATGAGGCTCACAGGTTTTTTGATACTTTGCTGTAGAATCTCAATACTAAGAAGTCTAGAAAAGGGTTATTAAATCTTATCAGCACTTAGTAATGATAGAAGTTTACATCTTAACAAATATATTTTGGCATTTCCAACTGTGGATCATGAAAGGACTTAAACTATCCTGAAAATTAACCTCAAGATTGGAATTTTATAGAAGTCTCACCACTAAGAAGACAGCCCAAGAGATTATGGAAATATGCAACTTTGGAAACACATAAGCAGTAGCTGCTCTACAGAAAGAACAGAAAGGGTTCAAAGCAAATCTGTAATCATTAGGGACCAAACCAAGGAACAAAGAGGGAAAATGCAAAACAGCACAAGCACATATTAATGTCACTTCTTGGCAGAAACTTTTGTTAATGAAATACAGGCAACAAATGAGTTCAGAATTCACTCTTAATTGAAATATGTATAACATAGCATGTTCTTGATAAGCACAGTATAAGCAGGAACAGCAAAAGTTACATTTAATGTGCTATAAAATTTTTATGTTTGAAATATCTATGCCAGAGTTGCCTTACTTCTGGCTGATTTTTTTTTTTTTTGTAAGTAGTCCTCTACTTTTCCATGACATGGGGCAGGTAGAGAAAAGAATACAGAGAACAAAATAAGGGTAAATAGCTTTGAATACACAGAAGGAGGAGAATATAATTGTCCCATTAAAAATAAAAACCACATTACAAAACAAAACAAAAAACACCCAAATCTTATGGTCCTGGAAACAAAATTGGTCATGTATGATAAAGACAATGGCAAAATCATTTGGCAAATGAACTCAAAACCTCTATCTAAATTGTATTGAATACTACAAATCTATTAGTCTCCTAAAAATGTGTTACATTATTCTCCAATGGGAATCAAATTTAATTCTGCAATTAAAGGGCAACAGATGATGAATAACAGGTTACACTGCAAGGTTCAATTGTTAATTGATTTTCATCAATAAGTGACATAAGAAAGAAAAAAAATAATCAGGAGGGGTCTTGAGTTTTTCCTTTTCACTTCAATCAGTAATACCGCTGGGTAAAAGCAGTTTTCCCCTCTTTTGTGAAAGTGACAAGAAAGAGGCATAAATGCCAGGTGAATAAGAATGATCTTAAATACAAATTGTAATAAGAACAAATCTTTGCCAGGCAACAAATGGATAACACTGCAAGTGAAAAATAATTTTTTGAAAATATATGAATAAATTTTATCTCCAGCTGTTACATGTAATGCTATTATTTCAATAACTTCTCTTTTGGAGGGTTTGAATCACCATGCTTAGAAAAAAAATTTATTTGATTTGATGCCTTGCACCTCTGTCCCATTTCTCAGGAAACTAAATGTTAAATAGAACCTAAAATGACTATATGTGCTACCTTATTAAACTTTTTTCATTTATAAGGCTTGAGTTTATATATATATTTATTTTTGTCACCCATTTTTCAGAGCAGGTTACTTCCTTTTTTAAAAAGCTGAATAGGACAGTCTATTTTGCAGTAAGAAGTACTGAAAATGTTTCCCAAATGCCCAGTGTTATAGACAGGAATTACTAATTTTAAAAGTGACACCTAAAGAAGCTCCTACTTTTCCAAGCGTTTATATTTTATTGTCTTTGCGCTTCACCTTAATTTCTCAGGTCTTTCCATGGCCAAGCAAAATAAACTACAAAATGCCCCAATAAAAGTCATACTTGGAAGCTATGTCATGTTCCTCATAGTACAGGCTGCATCAGTTGTCTGAGACCAATTGCAGGTGGGTTGACAAGGCAAAGTTCTGGCCCTACCCATGGATCACAACCAAGCAGTGCTACAGGCTGGGGCAGAGTGGCTGGAAAACTGCCCAGCAGAAAAGGGCCTGGGGGTGCTGGTCAGCAGCAGCTGAACATGAGCCAGCTGTGCCCAGGTGACCAAGAAGGCCAATGGCATCCTGGCCTGGATCTGCACTAGTGTGGCGAGCGGGACCAGGGCAGGGATTGTCCCCTGTACTCGGCACTGGTGAGGCTGCACCTCAAGTGCTGTGTTTGGTTTTGGGCCCCTCCTGCAAGGACATTGAGGGGCTGGAGTGTGTCCAGAGGAGGGCAAAGGAGCTGGGGAAGGGTCTGGAGCACAAGTCCTGTGACAAGCAGCTGAGGGAGCTGGGGTTGTTCAGCCTGGAGAAAAAGAGGCTCAGGAGAGACCTTGTTACTCTACAGCTACTCAAGTGAACTAACAAGGCGGCCCAGCATCAGCCATGTCTGTCAGCATTCTGCCCCATCAGAAGGCTGCGGGTGGCCAAGGCCCTGGGAGGGGACACAACTGGGCCAGCTGACCCAGACAGACCAAAGGGACACTCCATACCATGCGATGTCAGCTCAGATACAAAACTAAGGGAACGAAAAGGAAGGGGGGAATTTGTTTTTTATACAATATTTGCCCTCTGGAGCAACCTCTACTCATGTTGGAGTCCTGCTTCCCAGGAAGTGGCTGAACACTGAACATCACTTGTTGATCTTGTTGATGGCAAATAGAGAATAATTTTTTTTCTCTTTTCTTATGTACATGCAAACTTTGCTTTGGTGAACTGCCTTTTCTCAATCTACATGTTGTTTTCCATGTGATTTTCTCTCCCCTGTTCAGCTGGGGAGTGGTAAAGAAGCTTGGTGGTCACCTGGCATCCAGCCAAGGTCAACCCACCACACTGGTCTAGTCAGCACTACATGCAATAATACTGAAGCAGCACAAAAAGGATGTTTCCAATCATTGGCCAATGCCAAAGACTTGCATCCTTACAGGATATTCTACTTGTGTTAGATTAGTTTTTACTCTGCTGCCATTGTGTTGTTCCAGTAGTGGAAATGTGGAAATATAAAGTGTAACTCTGACTACACATCAGTTAATTGTATTTCAACATTGCTGAATTACTCATATTTTTTAAAAATTATTCCTTCTTTAGTACAGATCTGCTCAGAAGTAAAGAAGTTAACAGATTATCAGAAAGAGAAATGGACAAAAAATAGAATCGTAGAATATCCTGAGTCAGAAGGTACCCACAAGGACCATTGAAGCCCCACTCCTGGTCCTGCAAAGTGCAGCCCCAAGAGTCACACCATGAGCCTGATGATATTGTCCAAACACTTCTGAACTCTGTCAGGCTGGGGCTGCAACCACTTCCCTGGGGAGCTGTTCCAGGGTCCAAATGCCTTCTGGGTGAAGAACATTTTTCTATTATCCAGCTTAAACCTCCCCTGGCACAGCTTCAGGCCATTCCCTTGGGTCCTGTCACTGGTCACCACAGAGAAGAGACCAGTGTCTGCCCTCCTCTTCTCTCATGAGGAAGCTGCAGACTGCAGTGAGTCTGTCCTTAGTCTCCTGTTCTCAAGGCTGAACAGACCAAGTGACCTCAGGCACTCTTCACACAGCTTCCCCTCCAGACCCTTCACCATCCTCATTGGCCTCCTTTGGACACTCACTAACAGCTTTATATCTCTCTTATAGATACCCAAAACTGCCCCCAGCCCTCAAGGTGAGGCCACCCCAGTGCAGAGCAGAGCAGAGCAGAGCAGAGCAGAGCAGAGCAGAGCAGAGCAGGACAATCCCCTCCCTTGCCCAGCTGACGATGCTGTGCCTGATGCCCCCCAGGACACTCTTGGCCCTCCTGGCTGCCAGGGCACTGCTGACTCAGATTCAGCTTTCCACTGACCAGGATCCCCAGGTCCCTTTCCATGGCACTGCTCTCCAGTTTCTTGTTCCCCAGTCTGTACATTCAGGGCTGTCCCATGGCAGGTGCACAATCTGACAGATGTCATTCATCTAATAATGCCACATCCTTTTTCAAGGGCATGCAGCTTTTACGAGGAGAGAAAAAG
Organism: Pardalotus punctatus; assembly: GCA_013400915.1. Taxonomy (NCBI): domain Eukaryota; kingdom Metazoa; phylum Chordata; class Aves; order Passeriformes; family Pardalotidae; genus Pardalotus; species Pardalotus punctatus. The sequence continues at coordinate 12,352 of VZTX01029098.1, read as the reverse complement.
TGCACATTTTATTGAAAGGTCACAATATACCACACACGTTATTTCACATGTGGGTAATGCATTACTATTATCTATTCATATTGCACTTGAATATTTGAGAAATATGTTCCATAGTCTTTACCCTCACAAACCTCTCTGACGCCTCCAGATAGTCTGTTCTCTTATTCCAGTTGCGCCCATTGCCACAATTTTGATCAGAGCTATGTCAAGATGACATCAACTATTTGAGAAGGTTCTATTCAGGAAAATTTGTGTCTGTGATACAAAATCTACAGTTTACTTTCATTGCTTTTATTAGGTGATAATAAAAAGAATTAATTTTATATGTCTACATCCTGTTCATACTACAGCTTTTAAGAGATAATTTTATCTTATATTCCTGTAGGATTTGCCATTTTAGGATGGCTTCCAGAAAATCAGAAGGAAGACATTTTAAAAAGTGAACACATTCTGATATTCCCTATTCCTATTTTTGTTCTAGATAGACAGGCCCTAGTAAATTTCAGTAGTAGTACAGATATAAGTACAGTGTAGGAATAACTATAAGTAAGTAGTGCTGTAACATACCACTGCTAAGGCCACTGGCATGAAAAAATTAATGGGATCACTTTTCTATTGTTGTTTTCTAGCAGTATTTACAAAAAAGAATTAAGCTGAATTTTTATCCCCTTAAAATATATTAATATATATCCATAACAGAAATTGTCTGTTTTCCTGAACAAATTATTCTGATTATTTAACCCTGGAACATAGACTAATTTAAGTTACAAACTTTAATCCAGCTAATCCTTTACATAGCTTCTGGTTTTCTCACAGTACATTATGAGAAAATGCAACCAAGTTTAGTGAGAATGTGAATTAATGTCTCCAATTTTTTCAAAGGTTATATCAGAAGAATAGCTCAAGGTACACAAAAACCAGCAAAATATTCCTCTTCTGTTCAATACTTTCTTGTCACTTCCTTTTCCTTCTCCAATACACTTGCAATAATTTTATCACAAAACCTGCCAGGACCTAATTACCTTTGACACCTCTCTCCTCTGTAACATTGGCTGGCACATGTCAATGGGTTTAAAACTTACAAGCGCAAAGAAAGGCAGTCATGCACAGTGTGATCACAGAATACTTCTTGCTTAAGAAACCAGAGTTAATACTTATTAAATTTATTACAGCCTAACATAACAGTAGAAAAGCCTTACTAATTAGTCACAGAAAATAAAGAAAAGTTCCATAAAGAAAAGAAAATATGTTTCCAAGTAATGATATTCACTAAATATGTGTTCAAATCAGGGAGGAATTTACAGGGGTGTTTTCTGGCTTGATTGTTTTGTACACTTATCCCACTAGTGACTGTAATGGAATTCTTTCAGATTCATAGTGAATCAGGAAAAACATGAATAGCTTTCTGGAGGTACAATACGGGTAGATTCCTGAAAGGAAGGAAACAAATTCAGGGAGAAAAAAAGTTGTGATTAGATAACATTCATATCAAATTGAAACAAAACACAAAATGCAGCTGCCTAAGAATAGTAAATTCCTCCATGCATTGATTTCCTTGCTTGGAAGTAACAAGGTTCACAGATCCAAAAGCCTGCATCTCTGTTCTGTAAAATCCTGTGTGTAGAGTAAACCCTTCAGGTGGGAGAAGATGGAGGACTCTGGCTGGTACACACTACTTGGAGATTTCCTAGGAGGAAGAGATTCAATTAGTGACTCCAGAGTCAGGAAAGGAAAATAAATCAAAATGCAAGCATTAAGATGGAAAAGAATGGTCTTCTGGCATGGCAACAAATACAACTATTAGTCAGAAAAAACAAATTTTTGGACAGAACTTGCACAAATTTTCTTACTTCTGGGGTGCACAGATTAAAACACTCTAATTTTCACAGTGGAAACTAGCTGGTGTAGGATAAAAGTGACATTAAAAGGCTTTAAAGTATGTGACTATTATAAAGTTAAGTGCTACTGAAGTCACAAAGAGGTTCTCTAATCAACTGAAGTCATGCATATAAGCACGTACATACACACAAACACGAAGGAAAAAGGTAAAAATTAGAAAAAGACAAGAATATGGATGCTGTAGATGTCTAAGTTCTATAGTTCGGTGGCAATTCACTAGATTACCTCTTTTCTGTCAAAACCACAGACCTTTCAACCTATTAATATAATCAAATTTCTGCAGAAGTAAACACTGATACTGCAAGATTAATTTCCTCTCAATTATTTCTGCAGTTCTACCAGCAAATATCTCAACCTCCTGGAAACAGAAAATTCTTCAACTGTAGAGAGTGAGAACACATTGTGCAAAAGAAGTTATGAAGTCAATAATTGCAAATAATTGTTTCAGATATTTACACCAAAATTTCGGGAATTGATTCCTGCATTCTATCTCCAGCTTCTTAAATTACTGTGTTTGGAGCCAGGAGCAACTCAAAAGCTAAATGTGTCTCTTTTCCAGAACTGTCTCATAAAAAGATAATATTCACAGAAAACCAAGAGCTATTAGTTATCTCCTCTCAATCAGCTCTAGACAAAGCAGCAGTTTTGTCTCTGTGACTCTGAAGGGCTAAGATTGCCAATAAAATAAGCCCTTCTTGAAAATTAATTTCTTTCCTGGAATGAGATTTTCTCAGTTGGTCTCTATACAGTTTCCCAGCCCTGGTGATCTTTACTTCTGTCTTCATTACTTCTGACACAAGAAATCCTGACTTGAATAAAGAAAATACATGACATCACTTGCCATCAGCAGGCACATGGCATGAAACTACATACTGTCTCATTTTTAAGACACATATGAACGTCAGACTAGAAAATAAGAAGAAATACCTCATGCCCTTGGAGATTCCATGTTCAGAGCATCTGGAGAAAATTAAATTTCTGGCCACCTTAACTTTTTGCAATATACTACAGGAACAAAAGAGGCAAATATAACAATATAACACAGTTCCACTCTTTCCTTTCAGGACACAATGCTGCATTTTTGTAACCACTCAGTACATTAAAACAACACAAGATTTACCTAACACTTTCTGCAATGGTTTTTGCATTCTTTATAGAAAAGAGATGGACATTTCAAAGATATTTGACAGGTCAAACCACCCGTCAAGAACTCACTCTCTTGCATCCTTACTAGTGCTCTTACAGGGTACAAACTATTTACAGAAAAGGTTTTGGATTTTGGACATTATTTTTGAGCGTTCTCCATTAACACATATAACAGCTTCATCAAGCAGACCTGAGTATGATTACCTGCAATCTGTTCCAGCACACGGTCACTTGCACAGTAAAGAAGTCCTTCCTTATATTCGGATGGAACTTCCTGTGTATCAGTTTCTGCCCATTGCTTCTTGTCCTATTGCTTGACATCATTGAGAAAAGCCAGCCTGCATCAGCAAAGGCAGTCAGTTTGGTTAAGCGGGATTTTCCTTCGGTGAATCCATGCTGATTCCTCCTTGTCGCCTTGTTATCTTGTCCACATGTTCAAAGATGGCCTTTGAAGCAGGCCACAATGAGCTGTTCCATCACTTTTCCAGGGACTGAGGTGAGGCTGACTGTCCTGTAATTCCCTGGGTACACATTCTTGGCTTTTTTGAAAACTGGGGTGAGATTTGGTTTTTTCCAGTACTCAGGAACCTCTCCTGACTGCCATGACCTTTCAAAAATGGTTGAGAGTGACAAAGCAATGACATCCTCCAGTCACCTCAGCAACTGCAAATGCATCTCATCAGGACTCTTGTACTTGTGGATGTCAAGTTTGACTAAAAGGTCTCCAACAAAATTCTCTTCCACCAAGGGGAAACCTTCCCTCTTCCAGAACTTTTCCCTGCTCTCCTCAGTCAGGGATGCCTGTGGGCTGACCTTGGCAGTGAAGACTGATGCAAAGAAGGCATTCAGTACCCCAGCCTTCTCAGCAACATCTGTTGCAATTGTCTGTGTTCTATTCATTAGAAGGCCTGACACAATGTATTAAATACTCCTGTTAATTCAGGATACAAAGACATATGAAAATACACCTTCAAGAACATTTTGGCCTCAACTGAAAATAATCTGAATATATCCTAGGTGGTTCCTCAAAATGTGTCTTAGTNCACAGACCTTTCAACCTATTAATATAATCAAATTTCTGCAGAAGTAAACACTGATACTGCAAGATTAATTTCCTCTCAATTATTTCTGCAGTTCTACCAGCAAATATCTCAACCTCCTGGAAACAGAAAATTCTTCAACTGTAGAGAGTGAGAACACATTGTGCAAAAGAAGTTATGAAGTCAATAATTGCAAATAATTGTTTCAGATATTTACACCAAAATTTCGGGAATTGATTCCTGCATTCTATCTCCAGCTTCTTAAATTACTGTGTTTGGAGCCAGGAGCAACTCAAAAGCTAAATGTGTCTCTTTTCCAGAACTGTCTCATAAAAAGATAATATTCACAGAAAACCAAGAGCTATTAGTTATCTCCTCTCAATCAGCTCTAGACAAAGCAGCAGTTTTGTCTCTGTGACTCTGAAGGGCTAAGATTGCCAATAAAATAAGCCCTTCTTGAAAATTAATTTCTTTCCTGGAATGAGATTTTCTCAGTTGGTCTCTATACAGTTTCCCAGCCCTGGTGATCTTTACTTCTGTCTTCATTACTTCTGACACAAGAAATCCTGACTTGAATAAAGAAAATACATGACATCACTTGCCATCAGCAGGCACATGGCATGAAACTACATACTGTCTCATTTTTAAGACACATATGAACGTCAGACTAGAAAATAAGAAGAAATACCTCATGCCCTTGGAGATTCCATGTTCAGAGCATCTGGAGAAAATTAAATTTCTGGCCACCTTAACTTTTTGCAATATACTACAGGAACAAAAGAGGCAAATATAACAATATAACACAGTTCCACTCTTTCCTTTCAGGACACAATGCTGCATTTTTGTAACCACTCAGTACATTAAAACAACACAAGATTTACCTAACACTTTCTGCAATGGTTTTTGCATTCTTTATAGAAAAGAGATGGACATTTCAAAGATATTTGACAGGTCAAACCACCCGTCAAGAACTCACTCTCTTGCATCCTTACTAGTGCTCTTACAGGGTACAAACTATTTACAGAAAAGGTTTTGGATTTTGGACATTATTTTTGAGCGTTCTCCATTAACACATATAACAGCTTCATCAAGCAGACCTGAGTATGATTACCTGCAATCTGTTCCAGCACACGGTCACTTGCACAGTAAAGAAGTCCTTCCTTATATTCGGATGGAACTTCCTGTGTATCAGTTTCTGCCCATTGCTTCTTGTCCTATTGCTTGACATCATTGAGAAAAGCCAGCCTGCATCAGCAAAGGCAGTCAGTTTGGTTAAGCGGGATTTTCCTTCGGTGAATCCATGCTGATTCCTCCTTGTCGCCTTGTTATCTTGTCCACATGTTCAAAGATGGCCTTTGAAGCAGGCCACAATGAGCTGTTCCATCACTTTTCCAGGGACTGAGGTGAGGCTGACTGTCCTGTAATTCCCTGGGTACACATTCTTGGCTTTTTTGAAAACTGGGGTGAGATTTGGTTTTTTCCAGTACTCAGGAACCTCTCCTGACTGCCATGACCTTTCAAAAATGGTTGAGAGTGACAAAGCAATGACATCCTCCAGTCACCTCAGCAACTGCAAATGCATCTCATCAGGACTCTTGTACTTGTGGATGTCAAGTTTGACTAAAAGGTCTCCAACAAAATTCTCTTCCACCAAGGGGAAACCTTCCCTCTTCCAGAACTTTTCCCTGCTCTCCTCAGTCAGGGATGCCTGTGGGCTGACCTTGGCAGTGAAGACTGATGCAAAGAAGGCATTCAGTACCCCAGCCTTCTCAGCAACATCTGTTGCAATTGTCTGTGTTCTATTCATTAGAAGGCCTGACACAATGTATTAAATACTCCTGTTAATTCAGGATACAAAGACATATGAAAATACACCTTCAAGAACATTTTGGCCTCAACTGAAAATAATCTGAATATATCCTAGGTGGTTCCTCAAAATGTGTCTTAGTTTATGAGATTATAATTAACATTTCACACTTCAGTGTTAACAGTTATACTGCACTACATATTAGGCTGGATCTTCCAAATTTTTCACATTTTCTTTTCTAAAGTAATAAATCATTGTGACGTAACTCATGACTTGAATTTCTAAAATGATTTAAGCACAGGAAGTACCAGTTATCTAACAATATCTAATAATCTGCTTTACCATATTTCCAGTCTATATCTGTAGACATAATTAGTTTAGTTGCCATTGCTATCTAAACTAAAAATGAACTCCAAGTTTTTTTATGTTCACCCATTAGTAAGAACTGGTTTTAAGGACAATGTCCTTGAAAGTGGATGCTTTCCCACTGAGCTGAGCTACTCAGCTGCCTAATTTCCTTGCTAAGTGAATTCCTCGGATGTTATCTTGTGTAGGATTGTAAGGGTATATCATATTGTACAGCAAGTGAATGCTGCCAAATGTAACATGACCGTGCCCCGAGAGACTGTGTCTAAAGACACTTCAGACATCTCACAGCACAGCCCAAGTAAATATGGCTTCAGACACATACAAGGCAGAAATTCTTTCTCCTTTCCCCTTCAATGTATGTAGGGCACCAGATGTGCTTTTTGTTTCCGTATCCAGAAGAAAAGAAAGTGGAGATGAATTGAAAACGCAAACATCACTATTATTTTTCTATATTCAAAAATATCTCTGTATTCTCAAACAGGGATATGGAGAATCCTGTGTTAGACTTCTGTTAAAACATTTTATCTCCTCAAGCTCTGAAAATTTTGCATATCAGCTTCTGTTTAACTCACTAATTTATCAGTTTAAGTACTAAATAGACCCAACTAATTTTCCTTAAGAAGTTAATATCACATTTTCATGAAAGCCATTTTTGTACTTCCTCTTCATTACCCCCCACTGTGCTTTTTAAAATCCACAGACACAAAAGCCTTTTTCCTCATGTGTTGAAATATAGGGAAGCAGAGCATTCTGCATTTTGGTTTTAACCACTGAAAGACAAGAAAGAAATGAGATACACTTGTGTCTCATTATGTCATTTCCTTGTTAAGTAGTGACAACCTCAAACCAAATAATAGAATCACAGAACCATATAAACATAGAACCATGCAATAGGCTGCATCGGAAGGGACCTTAAAGATGATCTAGTTCTGACTTCCCTGTCATGGGCAAGGNTCCAGCTTTCCTGTAAGCCCCTTTTAGGTACTGCTCTAAGGTCTCCCTTGAGCCTTCTCTTCTCCAGGCAGAGCAACTGCAACTCACTCAGCCTGTCTTCATAGGAAAGCTGCTCCTGCCCTTGAATCACCTTCCTGGCCCTCCTCTGGTCAACAGGTTGGTTTCCTTCTTANAAAGAATTTCTTCCTAAAATCTACATAGAAAATATAAACCTGCCATTTTTCAGTTTGAAGCCATTCCCTCTTGTCCTATTACTGTCACTATCACAATGTCAGAAGTCTTTCTCCAGCTTTCCTGTAAGCCCCTTTTAGGTACTGCTCTAAGGTCTCCCTTGAGCCTTCTCTTCTCCAGGCAGAGCAACTGCAACTCACTCAGCCTGTCTTCATAGGAAAGCTGCTCCTGCCCTTGAATCACCTTCCTGGCCCTCCTCTGGTCAACAGGTTGGTTTCCTTCTTATGTAGGGGACCCCAGAGCTGGATGCAGTGTTCCAGGTGGGGTCTCACCAGAGCAGAGGGGCAGAATCCCCTCCCTGGCCCTGCTGCCCACACTGCTTTGGATGCAGCCCAGGACACCTTTGGCTTTCTGGACTGCAAGTGCATGTTGCCAGCTCATGTCCAGGTTTTCATCCACCAGCACCCACAAGTCCTTCTTGGCAGGGCTGCTTTAGATTCATTCTCTTTCTGGACTGCAAGTGCATGTTGCCAGCTCATGTCCAGGTTTTCATCCACCAGCACCCACAAGTCCTTCTTGGCAGGGCTGCTTTAGATTCATTCTCTTCCGTGTTTGTGCTTGGGATTGCCCTGACACAACCCATGTGCCAAGACAGAACATGCATCTTAAATGCCTGCCTGATTTACTACTGAATTATGTCAACAAGGAATGTAAGAAAATCCATTTTCCCCTACCCTGTAGATAACTGTTACTATTAAACGGATAAAAAACAAACGGAAGAACCAAACCCCCAAAATTTAAACTTGTAAGTTCTGATGTATTCCTGTTTGCAATTTATTCCACCCATTCTGTATACACTGGGACAGGTGACAGAAAGTGAATGAGTATTTACTTGTCATGCAAATCAGACTTGTCAAAGGCCTTGCAAATCCTAAGTATGGGTTCTAATTTTGCTATGACTCAGCTCTGTGGAATAAACCAGCCTGTGTTCTGGTGTAGCAAACCTTTCCAGAAAACTGTTTAAAAAACATTTCACAAGGAACATACATAACAACTTTTTACATTTTCTATGCTGCTCTCTGAGTTCACTGTACCTTTTTAGTTTTGCACATTTATGTAAACAAATTATTGCTTGTAATAGAGGTCATAATTTACAATTCATTGCTTAAAAAACTGTATATTTACAAATATAGTACAGTATGTTTGTTTTAGAGTATTTATACTTTTTTGAAAATAACTTGTTACATATGTCATCAAAATGGATGACATGAAATTTTAAGCCAAAAGGTTTATTCCATTTATGAGAATAGTACCAGAATACCATATTTTAATAGGCAAATACCTTATTGATCAATATTTTTGGTGTATATAGTTTTATTTTCAATCTATGAATACTCTGCACTTGTAAGATTTGATGTTTACAGTCCAGACCCTCTTTTTATCCTCTTTGCCTCTTCTGCCTTAGATACTAAAACCAGTTAAAAATGAAAATACCTTAGAAATGCCTTCAAAAGAATTCTGCTGGACAAATGGCTGTGTTTCATGGCTCATTTACTGCTTGCTGGTAATTCAATTTTGCTTAAAGAATGAGAAGACATAATCATAATACTTTTCAACTGAGAGCTGTGGTAGTGGTAAAATAGAAAAATCCACAACCTTCCAATAAATCAGGTTTACACCACCTGCCTCAGAAAAGTTGTGGGTTTTTTTGACAGAAAGGGGGAGGAGTGGCTGATATCCCAGGGAGCTGATCAGCCCTTCAGAAGGGCATCAACAGGCGGGAGAGACAGGCAGAGAAGTACTGTCTGAAAACAAAGGCAAATGCAGGGTCCTGCGCTTGGAGTAAATATAACCCCAGGCACCAGCACAGGCTGGGGGCTGATCTGCTGGGAAGCAGCTCTGTGGAGAAGGAGCTGGTGGACAACAAGCTGTCCATGAGCCAGCAGGGTGCCCTGGTGGCCAAGAAGGCCAATGGTGTCCTGGGGTGCATCAGGAAGAGCATTGCCAGCTGGTCAATGGAGATGATCCTGCCCCTCTGCTCACCCCTGGTGAGGCACAGCTGGAGACCTGTGTCCAGTTCTGAGCTCCTCAGTACCAGAAAGACAAGGAGCTGCTGGAGCTTGTCCAGAAGAGGTGACAAAGATCATGAGGGGTCTGAGCGTCTTTCTTGGAAGAAAAGGCTGAAAGAGCTGGGCCTGCTCAGCCTTGAGAGAAGATGACTGAGAGGGGACCTCATCAATGTCTGTGAGCATCTGAAGGGAGAGTCTCAGAGGATAGAGCTAGGCTCGGCTTGGTGGTTCCAATGAAACTTGGGAAAAAGCTAGCTTAGCCACCCTACATCTTGATTTTTATCCTTCACCATGAATAAACACGGAACTGATCCTGTTTAAAGGACTAAAGCCATGCCTAATGTATGTCTTCATGAGAACTGAAACTATTAAGGGATCAAAGAGAATGAGCACAAGTAACTCAATCACTCAAAGTGTAGAACAGAAAGTAACAGATGACTTTGCAAGATAACCAGCAAATACGCAATAATTTCCACACACCTAGAGTGGAACCTTGGCATGGAACAGAACAAGGTGAACTTTCCACCTATTCCTGTGAGAGTAACCTATCACTGGAATATTTTACCAGGAATTGACATTAATTTACTATTACAGCAATTCTCATTTTATTTTTAATTGGAGAATGGCTTTTAGAAAAACAGCCAAGCTGGAATGAAAGACAGTCCTATGGTCTGTGCTGTACAGCAAATTAGACCAGATACTTGCAGCAACATCCCTCTAGTCCATTATGCTGTTCTATAATGCACTTTTCTGCCAGGTGCACTTGCGGTTTATTGACATGGCATAGCAAAAGAATAGCTGTCAGCTTTTGAGAGACTTCTAAGAAATGTTATCTTTTAGAATTCAGTGTAATGTGTGTTATGTTCCATTTATTTAATTTGATTTGCTGCTAACAAGAACACAGAGCAGAAGCCAGCTGAGCGGGGGAATAACAAACATATATCCAAATCAAAACATGGTGGTAACAATGCCAAGGCTCCGGGTTTGGTCCCTGTACAGGCCATTCACTTCAGAATTGGACTTGGTGATCCTGGTGAGTCCCTTCCGACTCAGAATATTTTGGGATTCTGTGAAAAGGAAAAGGAAACAAACAGGAATTTAACAGAGGACAGCTAGGAATAAAATACTAACTCATACAATACTAAGTTTTATTTACTTTTAGAAATCCTACTCCTCTTTCTAGGTCATTTTTTGGTCCTCTTCTATCTGAGCTTCCTACAATTTTATATTTAGCTTGCCCAACTGCCTTCTGGTCCCTTATCCCAAGCATTTTGTGATTTTTGTACAAGAATAGTGTAACATACAGTGTGGTCAAAGGGGTTATCCTTGAAAAATTCCTTATTTTTTCTACTTTGACTTGGGGAGAAAAAAGAAAATAAAAACTCTTGTGAGTCCAGTCTTTCTACTAATAATCAACATTCTTTTTCTACTGATAAAGCAGAAAGAGGCTTTTAACGCTCACAATTTTCTTTTTGTAACACCACAGCATCTGTAGCCTTGTATAATTACCTTGCTTCTGCTCATCAGACAAAAATTGTCCCTTTAAGTAGAAGGAAAAGAAACAAACAAAGCAAGGGAGAAGACTAGTATTTTGGTAAATCTCTTATCAATTCTCTTTCAAACTAACAATATCAATGCTAGATATTCCTAGCTTTGCCACTCACTTAACTAACCCAGAACACATGATCTTGTGGCTCACAGCTATGGAGAAGTTCAGGCCTGCAAATACTGAAAAAACCTCTTGGATATCTGTGTAAAAACTCACTAAAGCTATAGATCTCCTATGGACCTTTCTTTTCCCACCATCTACCTCCCAGACTACACCTTCCCACAGTGCCCTGAGGACTGTGCCCTCTCCCTGGTCTGTCTGTCACCATCCCTGTAGAGTTTACAGAGTCACGGAATGGTTGTGTTTTGAAGAGACCTGTGGAGGTCACCCAGAGTTAAGAAACTCGCTTCTATTCTCTTTTATTCCATTAGCTCATCCTATAAAACTATTTTTTTCCCCCAGAGGATAGCTTGAACTCATTGTAGCGCAAATGGTTTGAACACATAAGTAAAGTGCTGAAATACCTCAGACATTGGTGGGCAAGTGCAAGTGTCTTTGTGGAATTCTGCCAGGGTAGCTTCCATCTAGCACACGGAGCAGAAGGTTTGCACCATGGTCAGAGTCTTTCCACTGCAACAATGTGGATCAATAAGTAGTGTGAATGTGAAGTTTAGTACCTGTACCCTTCCACTAATGCTGCCATAATGGTTTACATTGCTGGAGTTCCTCTCTCAGGAAAGTTTTGACTATGCATATGGTTTTTCTTTCTTTGGACACTAACACTTACATTTCTCTTTTTAAAAGAGTGCTTGTCAATTTCCAAGAATTTTCACAAAAAATATTTTAGGCAACATTTTCAGAAACTTGTAAATTACAAAAGTTAGGTATGAAGATATTAGAAATTTCAGACTTCCTTAATTTATTATTTTTTAATGACTAAGAGGTAGGAGAATAGAAGAAGAAATAGAAGCAGCACAAACTCTTACAAAAACACAGCAGGAGAGAAACAAAACATAAAACTACCACCAACATGCAAAGAGAAATCCAGTAAGAGTGTTGCACTTTCTGACCCCCAAAATGCTCTGCATTCTTCCAAGAAAGATGCTCAGATGCATAAAGGATACACTAGTTTTTTTTTCTTCTAAGAAATACATTTCTTCACTGTACAGCAAGAATTAAAAAAATTAATTCAGGATTTCTTCATTGTATTTTGCAACCAAATAGAAAGTACTCTACACCAGTGCAAATTCTCAGTAAAGGTGGTAAGAATCAAGAGACAGAAAAAAAGCTCTTTTGTTTAAAGGATATGAAAGTTTTGTCAAAGCTTCCTGTGGAGAAATGGCTTGAG